>JAUJYN010000012.1:4235165-4264584 GCA_030737835.1 Acorus gramineus
CAGCAAGTTCACAATCAGACCTTTAAATGAAATGACAATGAGTTCAAAGTCTTTTCAACACACATAAATGGATTTATTTCTTCCCTCAAAAAAGTGGAATTCCACCCTTTTTCACTTATAACTTTCAATAACTGTTACAAGCAGCCTACCTTTTAGTCAAATTTCTCGCCTTACAACCATACACATTCATTTGAAATCTAGATCATAATTGTGTACATTAATTTAGAAGCCTATGCGCATCATCTATATGGTGAATAAGACCAAAATTGAGATTGATTACTACATGTGAATTGAATATAAAAGATATGGCTATTTTTCAATACACGTGAGTTGAAAATTTTGGGGAAGTCATTTCATCAACATGACTTACACATGTATTCTAAAAACAGTAAATTCACAGTCAGACATTTAAATGAAATGATAATGAGTTCACAATCTTTTCAACGCACGTGAATGGATTTATTTCTTTGTCAGTTGACAAATTTATTTCATATTTCATACATTTCATGTAGATCTAAATGTGACTAACATATTTTTCTAATCAAATTTCACGGCAACTAATCACAGGAGCATCATTGTACTATTATTAAATATTACATGAGTATTTTTATCATCTATAGAAGAGAGATAATTCCACAAAAATGATTTTTAAGATAGCTATATACGGAAAAGAAAAAAATTCCTTAGGTGAAATGATAGTGAGTTCACAGTCATTTCAATGAACCTGAATGGATTTATTTCTTTGTCAGTTGACCAATTCATCGTTACATGTTCCAATTAGGCATAAGCATAACAAATGCCATATATAGTACCAAAATAAAGTGCCATATATCGATGGGGTGTATTGGAAAAAAAAAGCGCATATATTGAAGTATCATGGACAATTTCATAAAAGGCTTTTCTGCATGTATAATATTATTTAATTTTCATTAATGTAAGTATTGATAATTACTATGCCTCTACTAATAAATATTTTCTATGTTGATTTTTTATGTTTTTGGATTTTAGATGATTTTATCATTTTTTATGTTAAAATTAATAGTTTTATTTGTATAAATATTGTATTTGGTAATTGGGTCATTTCTCTAAAACTAATAATTTTATAGAAATTTGAATGAAAGTTGACTAGGGTGGTATTTTTACATATTCCAATGGTATAAAAATAAATAGCATGCTTTTGGAGATAGTATACATGAAAAAAACACTTTGATGATACTTATTTTTTTGGAATATTTTATTTTATTTTTTAAAACCTTATTCATCTTTCCTTTTGGGTATTTTAGTGTTGTTTGTTTCTATTTTATTGAAATTTGATGTTATTTATTCTTTAATTTGCATATAATAACATCTTAGTAAATTATGTATATTCATTTAGTTTTTTAATTTGTTTGTTTTATTTTAATTTATTTATTTTATTTTTTATTTCATAACCTTTTTCATAGAAAGGGAAGATGTTTGCAGATTTAACGGAGGCTATTATATTGTTAAAGTGATTTGTGTAGAAGAATTAAAATTAAAATATTAAAATTTTCATGATAATAATCATCAAAAAAGAAAAAGAATTGTATGGATAGGGGTTCATTTTTGTAGGACCCACCTCTTCAGACTAATACAGTGTCGACCTTGATGTCACGTGAATATATATGCAGAATGCAGACTTAAAAGTAATGCAAGTAATGAAAAATGTGAAATTAAAGGTTTCTGTTGAACCAGAATGCGGCCGAAATAATAGAAGAGTTGAGATCAAGTAGGGGCAAAACATCAGGAAGGCCAAATTTTGAAAGTAGTTGAATGCATGCGAAAGGGTTGAACTATCATGCAAGGCAAAACATTTTATTCTCTCTATTCAAATGACTAGGTCTGCAATTTGTCGGTTTGGATCAGTTTATTGTAAATCATAAATGAAACAAATCATCACACTAACCCAATAACCAAATCAAGCCAAATATAACCGAATTGGTAAAACCATAAACCAAACTAAAATTGTTTGATCAACCTGGACAAAACTGAACGTAATAAAAAAATGTTTGTTGATGTAGATTAGGTTTTTTTTATATATAGATATTAATGGCATAGGGCCTTACTGAGAATTGACTTTTTTTTGGAGGTCCTAGGCAAAATTTAAAAGAGACGTACACCCAATACATATTTACGAAAAAATTTAACTTTTGTTTAGCCTTACACATCATTTTATTTTAAGATACAATTATTACAAAAAGACGTTGTTACACTCAGTTTTTTTTACAACCCAAAATACAATTTCATATGTGTTGTCCCACTCACAGTAATTAGGTATATACATCGTTAAAAAAAAATTCATATATTCTATAAATAATATATATTTCAATTTATTAGTGTATATACTTCACATTTTAAAAAATATATACCTCATTTGATGAAGAATCTGTTTTTTTTTTTAAATGTAAACATGGACGGACTATATTTGAAACTGTAAAAAAAGACTGTGTATAATATTTTCCATTACAAAATAGATATAAAATATTGTGTAGTCATTTAAATCAAAACCTTCTATATTATCATATCCAGCCACCTAATAAATAATGTATGGATTTTCAATTAAATTAATTTTTAAATCAACAAAGAGAG
Source organism: Acorus gramineus (assembly GCA_030737835.1). Classification (NCBI taxonomy): domain Eukaryota; kingdom Viridiplantae; phylum Streptophyta; class Magnoliopsida; order Acorales; family Acoraceae; genus Acorus; species Acorus gramineus. The sequence continues at coordinate 4,237,773 of JAUJYN010000012.1, forward strand.
CTGACTCAACCTAATTAAAGCCTAAAAGCAACAAAAAAAAATTGAATATTTTAATGGAAGAAGAAAATTATTTAAATCAGAAAAATAATTTTAAAAGAGGGCTTGAGAGGAAGACATTGCCATAATGTTTTGAGAGATAGGGGATAAATTTTATACTTGATTTGGAAAATATTAAACTTTGAGAGTGAGAAAGTGTTTAAGAGAAACTAATTCACATTTTTAATTGAGGAAAATGACACATTCTATTATAAAGTTAGTCCTTGAGGGACTTCCATGGTGGAGGTCCTAGACCATTATCTTGGTGGCGCCTTTCCTCAAAGCTGGATTGCAACGGTTCACCAATTCATTGCATTTGGCATTGAAATCGACCTGTGTTGAAAAAAGCCATGGTTGTGAATATGTATTAATGGTTGATGTTAAAATATGGATTGACCCAGTCTTGTATGGACAAAGAAATTGATTTGTTTGAAGAAAAGTGAACATCATTGATGGTTGATGTTGATGTAATCTCCAAAATATATATATATATAAAAGGAAACTTGGAAGTAATATAAATGTTGGTAAGGCAGTGTTTGTTCCCATCCAAATATGGAAGGCATGAAATTAAAACCATTTGTTGTGATGGTGGTTCTCATGACTGCTCAGTTTTATGGTTACTCAGTGGAGGGCGGCTCACCACCAACAGCAGGTGAGGATGAATCTTTATCTTGCTTTGGGCCTAGTTACTCTGAAAATTGAGATTTTCTATTTAAGATTGTATCTTATTTTTTGTTTAATGTAATCCATTAGAATAATTATTCTTTTAATTATAATTCATCAAATAAGGTGTATATTTTTTAAACAAAAAAATGAAATATATACTCTAATGAATTGTATGAACTCACATAAATGTGTAAAGAAATTTCTAACCATATATATTTTTTTTATTATAAGAGCACATGTGGCTAACGAGGTTTGTTGGACTGTAAAGCTCTTTTATATCTTTTTCTTTTCAATCACTGTTACACCTAGCCCAATTTGATTTGCACTCACTATATCAAGGTATATCTCGCTATAACTTTTTTTTACTAATGGTATAAATGAGTTCATAAAATTCATTAGAGTGTATACATTTCATCTTTTATAAAAATATATCTCTATATCTATTACTTATTTCTTGAAGGAAAATTGGCCCAAATTTTATTTTCGTTTTTACCCTCCTATGTTTAGCAATTACTCATGACTATTAATCCAAAATTTAAAACTTTCAAATTCATATCATTGTTTTCAAATTTTAATAATTCAGAACTAAAGATATTCACTAAATCTTTCTCAATTGAATTCAATAAATCTATTACATATTTATTAAAAAGAAATATATTAAATGGAATGAGCATTGGATGGTTCAATAATCAATAAACACTCGTTTATATTTTATCATTCATATGAATATTATAATTACATACTATATATTTAGGTATACGTGCATTTGAGGAGTGCATAAAACTACTACAATTTTTAGAAAAATTAAAAAACTATTTTTGTTGTTGAAAGAGTCGCTGGCTCCCATTGACAGACGAGATGGACAGGGCAAAACTGCACACGTGGTTAGGTGCACGGGCTCTGTCTTCTTGACAAAGTAGCGGTGTGCTCAGACCTTCAAGAAACAAAGTCTTAAATGTATCTTATAGCTATGTTACCTTTAGTCTTCTTTACTATCTTAAAAATAATATCATATAACTCGTTAGCATTTTTCATTTATTATAACGAGATATATATCTCATTAAAAAAAATTTATACTTTTTATAAATGATATCATTCAATTTTTTAAGATATATACTTCATCTTTTCTAAAAGTACTATCTCACATATGATGTTAACAAAAAAAATGAAAACATATACGGACTGCATTTGCATTATATAATAGATTGAGTTTAACATTTTCCTATATTTTAAGTTCTTAACTCTTGACTGTACTACCATTGAATAATCTTCGGCATTGTTTGGAAACAAGTTTGAAAAGCAGTTTTTATTTAAAAGAATTTTTTTAAAATAGTTTTTGAGAAAACATATATATTTTTGTTATATTTCTGAAATGATTTTTTATAACTAAAAATTATTTTTCGTGTTCTTCAAAAGTTTAGATCATTGGAGCATTTGAAAACCGAATTGGTTTAATTTTGATTAATTTAAAAGCAGAATCTCTAGAAACTGTCCAAAATAGTTTCTAAATGCAACCTTAGAACTTATGTAATCACATGGGTAAACACAGTCACTACATATATTTATCAGGAATACGTTGTCTTATATGTATTATTACTAATATCACATAGAACGCCTGATCAATAAGATCATGGAAACTGGTTCAACTTGGTTACATCATAACAAGACCCTCGTTAATTACAGTCCCATTTCTCAATGAATCAAAAAAGGATTGAAATTGTTCAACAATTCAGTTGCTAAAACCAGTAGTATCAAGTTTCAATGAGATTTTCTTAGACAAATATAATTTAAAAAATGTTAAAAAAATGCATCTATAGTTTTTTTTTTTTCCAAGTGTGTCAGTGTGTGCATTGGAATGGAAATTGTTACAATCAATCATTCATACAGTCTTTTTCGTTGTCCGAACACATTTTGCATTTTATATTAAAGTATATATATTTAATAAAGTACATATAAATGCTTGAATGAATGAATTAGAACTACAATTAATATAATAAGATTGACTTGGTGTAACAGTTTCCCAATGGAATATATCATATGCTTCCCTAGTAACATGACATTAGTCACAATCCACCACATCATCTATGACATTATACTTTTATAAAATAAAGAAAGTAATGATTAAAAAGATGAGTCTGTTGAACATGATGAAATGTTTCTTTTAATTACAAGTCCAAAATCCCTTTAAAGAAATGGTGGATCCATGCAATCCAGAATTAAAAAGTTTTACAAAATTTGATGGAATTTTTTTTTGATATAATTGTTGATAACTTTATTTATTCTATATCTATAAATGTATTATTTTAGTATGAGCCCTGTTACACGTAGTCCCCGCACAAACAACCCCACAGACAATCCAGATACTTCCTTGAATTATGTATATAAGGTTTTTTTTAACATTTGTTAAAAATAAGTCGATTCAATTCGTTATTATGGATCGATATGATACTTGCTGATACTTTATTTATTCTATATGTATAGTTGTTTGAGTTTAGTCTGAGCCTATTACACACAATGTTTTAAAAACTGAACCACGAAATGAACTGGAAAAATCATCTGATCAAGGGTCACTGGTTTAACTATTGAGTTAACTGGATTTGAATAGTGACATAATTATAATATATAATAAATATATTAATAATCAACACTAAATTTAAAAAATGAAATATTTTTTGAAAAACTTTGTACAAAATTTTATTTAACATCATAACATGATTTTAGTATATAAAAACTAAACTTTTTATTAGATTTTATATTTGATCAAATAACTAATAATAATTTCAATGAATAAATATTCGATTGGTTTAATCAACGCGTGCTGGTTCACAAAAACCGTTGGTTCAACAAGTGGGTTGATTTGGTTTTACCGGTTTTTATATCATTGTTTTTAAAAGTAAATTGAATCGGAATTCAAATTGGGTGAAGGTTTAGCCACAGGTTCAGCCGGCCAGGTTGGGTTTTAAAACACTAGTTACATGTAGTCCGCGCGAAGAGACCCGTAGACAATCTATATACCTCCTTGAGAGATATACTTTTTTTTTTAACATTTGTAAAAAATAAGTTCATTCAATTTATTATGGAACTATATACATTTATCATTAAAGCATATATTTCATTATATGGGATTTACTGTTTTTAATAAATTCAAACATGTAGTTTATCCATGGATTATCCCTAACATAATTCTTTTTTAGCGGGTTCCCCACCACACGACTCCGGAAATTGTGATGGAAAATATTGTCCGTGCCCAACCTGCCATAATGGCGAAGGTGCTCCCGCAGAAGCTAGTGCAAATCTTCATAATTGATGTTCTACATGTTTGGTAATAGACATGAAAAACTGGGACAAAAATGTACATCCAACTCTATTTTTAGATTCCAGAATATATGTATCAATGAAAGCAAATAAAATGCTGAATCTACTAGCGTCATGCAAAAGCACATGTTGTATTGTGTAAGAACTTCAATAGGCATATTATATATTTTTCATAAAGAGTAGTATGTTTTACTATATAATTGTAGGGTCTGATTTTATCATCCCAATCGGTGCACCATAACAAGAGAGGATCCGATCGGATATGCAAAAAAGAGAGGGGGAACTCTCTGACAATCAAGTCAATAGAAAATAGTATCTATGAGCATGCTTTTTTTGTATCTATTTCTCTATGTCTCTCCATATATTTTAATGTGTGGATGTATATGAATCTCCTCTTTTCCTCTCTTTCTTGAGTGTATGTATAGTGGTTTTGGGGTTTCGATTTGAATCTACGCAATCCCTAAAATCTTGGGATATACTTGATTTGTGGTAACAAATCTACATGGTGAATCAACCTGGATCTCCCTTATTTGGGGAGAGAATGCCAACAGATAAATGCACCAAATGGATCACCATTTATTTGAGGATAGGATTTGATATTCAAATATATGTTTAATCACCCACAAAATATTATATAATTAATTGGGACTATGTATCGCAGCATTATAAAAGGTACATTTTTTGGCAGCTACATATTTCTTTTTTCCCCTACTGCTCACAGGTTAGCGAAGCACTGAGAGAAATCAAATTAGAAATTTAAGATTGACTTGGTGTAACAGTATCTCAATGGAATATATCACATGCTTCCCTAGTAACATAAAATTAGTTACAATCCACCACATCATCTATGACAATATACTTTTCTAAATGAAGAAAGTAATGATTAAAAAGATGAGTTTGTTGAAAATGATGGAATCCCTTTAAAGAAATGGTAGATCCATGCAATCTAGAATTATAAAGTTTTACAAAATTTGATGGAATTTTTTTGATAGATACTTGTTGATTACTTTATTTATTCTTCATTTAAAATTCTATGATTTTTTTTATGGAATTAGAACTTATGTATATCCCTAGTAACTTGTTGATACAACCCCGTGGGCAATCCATATATCTTCTTAGATGAGGTGTATATTTTTTATTAATATTTGTGAAAAACAAATTCATTCAATTCATTATGAAATGATATACATTTAACATCAAAGCATATATTTCATTATATGAGATTTACTGTTTTTAATAAATTCAAGCATATTCAGTTTATCTGTGGGTTATCCCTAACAAAATTCTTTTATAGAGGGTGCCCCACCAAAAAAACTCTAGAAATTGTGTACCAAGCTCTTGCACTCATGGCCTAGGTGCTTCAGTAGAAGCTAGTGCAAACCTAATTGATGTCCTACAGGTATGGTAATAGACATGAAAAACTGGGAGATAAATGTACATCCAAGCATCCAGCTCTATTTTTAGTTTCCAGAATATATATATCTTTCAATGAAAGCAAATAAAATATTGAATCTACTGGTGTCATGCAAAACCACATGTTGTATGGTGTAAGAACTTCAATAGGTATAATATATATTTTTCATGAAGAGTATGTTTTACTAATATAATTATGGTGTCCAATTTTTGTCATCCAAGTCGGTGCAACACAATAAGAGGGGATTCGATTGGCATTGTGAGGGTGACTTTTAAAACTAGAGGAGGGACTCTCCGATGATCAAGTCAATAGAAAATAGTATATGTTCACATGCTTTTTTGTATCTGTTTCTTTATCTCTCTCCACATAATTCAATGTGTGAATGTATATGAATCTCATCTTTTTCTCTCTTTCTCGAGTGTATCTTTAGTAGTTTTGGGATTCAATTTGAATTCAGGCAATCCCTAAATCTCGGGATACACCTTGATTTGTGATAACAAATCTAGAAAGGTGAATCAACCTAGATCTCCCTTATTTGGGGAGAGAATTCCAATGGATAAATGGACCAAATGGACTGACAATTAATTGAGGATTTGATTTGATCTTCAAATATATGTTTAATCATCTAATAAAATATTATGTAATTAATTGGGACTATGTATAAAAGGTGCATTTTTGGCACCTATAGTGCCTATTTTCCCTTACTTTTGAGAGATCATCATAGTAGTGAGGGAAAATAAATTTCTTACTGTTAACTATCATCTCAGATAGAGTTTATGTGGAATACATCTTTGAGCCCTTCACAGATTCAGGATCTTCTTCCTTGGATTACAAGCCCCTTGATAAACTTCTTCATCAATAAAGATAAGACTACCAGAGACTTATATGTTATCCACCCTTCAGATTCAAAGGCACAAAGATGGTGGTCTTAGAGATATTAAATTAAGATTGAGACTAAGAGAGGGAGATTTAATTCTTTCATCGTATTTTGGGAGAGATGGAAAGAAGATTTAAAGTCTCTGTGGTTACTGATGTAACAGATGAGTCTCTACGGTTATTGTAACCGACAAGATGGGGTGGTTTCGTAACCGCCTCATCTCACTCGTTTCTCTCCTTTTTTTTCAATGTGGACAGGATGTTAATCGGGTCAACCCGATCCAACATCCAACGTCTCTCACTCATTCACATTCAGTTTCATGTCCACAAGTATCTCATCTACATCTCGTATTCAATCTTTTCTTCATACAGAAAATGACGCGTGCGACCTGATGAGAAGATACAAAATAGGAGTGCTATATTAAGTCACCATCTAACTAACATAACACATCACTCAGAATATCTCTTCTATACCCTAGATTGTCATATCACACCAATTAAGCGTCTTTTAACCCCTTGTGAATTATAACTCAAAACAATGCTCAATCTCGTTCAATGTTCTTATACTCAAGATTATGTCAAAACATATTTCATATAATTGTCCGGACTTTGATATATAAAACATGGGTATCATAACATACAATCATTCCCTAGATTCTTATGCTAATCCATTTAGACTTTATCGCTTTCCCAGATATGTTCCACTGGATCATATTGTTCATGACCCTTGGATGACATACTAAAGTACTAACATCAAATCCTTACTTCATAGTATAGTTCCAGGTCTAAAGGGCATGAGTTGGACCATTAATAGGTCTATAAGGACTCACGCATTGCTAGAGATGGGATCAATCTAGTCATTCCCCTATTGGTTGTCAAAAGCTCATACAGTATGAATGTATGCTACGACGGAGCTCCCATTAGATTTGGGTATGCCACACTCAAAACGTCGTACGAATCTTAATCTGGTCGCTATACGGGCGCCTAACTTGAGATTCTTAGCACAATCACTAACCAAGTGTTTGTCTAAGACCTCATATTTGGCTCTTTTCAGGCTATACAATGTTATAAAATTACTTTATATTCGACTCTTAAGTCGCTTAGCCTAGCTAAGGCAACATTCAAATTATTTTAATCTCCATCAAGCATTAAAATTGTCTCATCTTGCTCACTATCTAAGCGCCAAGGTGATCACCTGTGTGAGTAGGTTGATTAAGCCTAATGACATCAACAAGCCGTAATATAAATTCATAAATATCAATGCACCACACATGACCATAGATGTCAATCATCATACAACAAAGTCAATAAAGCATCAAAAATACACATCAAAGTCTACGTAACCCCAAACCCTCTTTTGTTGAATATTAAGGTGAGACATGTTGGATCATTCTACATGCTCACTCGAGGTCAAGAGAATAGTCCCTAATGACTGTAGCACAATGGTTCAAGGCTTATTTGTGTTAAGGGTAAATCTTGGATTTGAGTCTTAGTGCTGACTTACTCACCTGTTTGTTGGCGATTATTCGAAAGAATTTTTTATAGGATCGAGACAAACATGCGGAGATAAACTTTCCAAATTAGCCACAAGGTCAGCCTTGGTGGGTCCCTTAGATAAAAAAAAAAAAAAGTCAAACATAAGAATAAAAGATTTGTGCATCTTTTCCAATCCTACTTCATTTTGGACCAAGCACAAGTCTAGCCAGTCTAATATCACGATGAGTAATATTTGATTATTTTTCATACTCCATTCCTAAAGAGAGTTTGCATTACTCAATAGCTATATATAATACTGGAGGGTGGCCCACATTTCTCTTGTGGTTTTTACCTCTTAGGTTCACTTTTCTCGCTACACCTTGGCTTTTTTGTTCGACTGTGGTCTTTTTTATTCATTTTTTGTTATCTGGCCCCTGGCCAATCCGGACCTCTCTTTAACTTTTTTTCCCATGTATTAAAGTTCTAAATTTTTTCTCAAAAAAAGTAATCAGGCCATGAAAAATTTTAGGGACAATTATTTTTAGATTATCACACAAAATTATCTTCAGTTGTTACCCAGATATTAATATCACAATCCAAGTTTGAGATGTTATATATTATGGAGTTTGATGATGTACATAGAGTATTGTTGGCGTAGAGTTGGATGGGGGTATTTCATGTATTGACTTTTATGTCCTTAATGAGATGTTAGTATAAAAGGGCATCTCATATTTTTCATTAGGTTTTAGGGTTTTTATTTTCGGTATGACCATTATAAAAGCTTCTCGTTGATAGTGAATTGATCTCTGGTGTGCTTCATGGACATAGGCAAGATTTGCTGAACCACATAATTCTTTGTCTTTCCTTCGATTTGTTTGTTTATTTCTTTGATTGATTGCATCCCAAGATCCACAATTCGTATCAATTGGTATCAGAGCTTTGGTTTTACGAATCTAGGGCACAGGAGGTGTCTATTCACTAGATCTGTAGATCTAGAGCACGGGTGGTTTCTATTCGCGAGATTTGTTGATCTAGACAGGAGGTGCCTATTCACGAGATCTGAAGATCTGGGACATAGGAGGTGTCTATTTGAGAGGGAGCAATGGATTTAGATAAGGAATTATCTAAAATCGAGTGGTTTGATGGCACAAACTTCTATTACTGAAAGATGCAAATGGAGGATCATCTGTACCAGAAAGATATTTCTCAACCGCTGACAGCGAAACTAGAAGAGATGGAGCAAGCGATGTGGGATTTGTTAGATCGGAAGGCTCCCTACGCAATAAGGACGACGTTGTCGAAGCATATTGCCTTCAATGTTAAGAACGAGACATCAACGGCTGCTCTCATGGCCAAACTGTCCAAGATTTATGCATAGCCGTCTATGAAAAATAAAGTACATCTCATGAAGAAGTTATTTAATATGAAGATGACCAAAGATTGTAATTTCAAGGAGCATCTCAATGAATTTAATGAAGTGACAGGTCAACTAAATTCAGTCAATCTTGTTTTCGATGATGAGATATGTGCTTTATCAATCCTTAGGCAGTTACCCGAGAGTTGGAATGGCACTATTATCGCGATCAATTCTCTATAGGAAAGAAGAAATTGAAGTTCGACAATGTAGTTAATATGATCATGACATAGGAGATCAGCAGACAAGCAGAAGGTAGTTCCGCTTCCAGATCAAGGTTGAATGTTGATAACAAGGGAAAAAGTTTAAGCAAGGGTAATGGGCATGGCAAATCAAAGTCAAGGAACGGCAGATCCAAATCGAGAAACCCAAGAAATTCCAAAAATAATCAAAACCATAATGCAAAGACGATTATTGAGTGCTCGAATTGTGATAAAATTGAGCATTACAGAAATTAGTGCAGGTCTAAAAAGAAAGAAACATGCAAGAACGAATCCAATGTTCTTTTAGAACAATCAGATGATGCATTGATTTGTTCTATGGAGAACAAGTCTGATTCTTGCGTGATGGATTTTGGTTCATTGTTTCATACTACCTCAAACAAAGATCTTCTCAGAAATTATGTCCCAGGCAGCTTTAGGAAGGTGAACTGTACGTTGGTGAGGATCAACCCTGCGATGTGGTCAACAAGGGTAAAGTGCAAATCAAGTTGAAGGTCTCTGTTTGGGAATTGAATGATGTGAGACACATTCCTAACCTAAAAAAGAACCTGATTTCAGTTGGACAGCTAGCAGAGGAAGGTTATATGACCACCTTTAGTTGTGACACCTAAAAGATTTTGGGAGGCTCATTGATCGTTGCACGAGGTAAGATGACTGCTACTTTTTATTTGACAACCGATGTTGTAGTTCAATTGTAGTTGCTAATAGCAAGGATGATCCCAATATATGACATCAAAGAATTGGAAACATGAGTCAAAAGGGACTTAAAGTCATGCATTCGATGAGGAGATTGTGAGGATTGCAGTTAGTTGATATTGACTTATCTGAGAGTTGTATAATGTATCATTTGAAAGCAAAAGAGGATTAGTTTCAAGACCTTTGGTAGAACTCTGAAGCAGAATAAGCTTGAGTTGATTCATACAGATGTCTGGGGACTAGCTGTGGTCTCAATCATTAGCAGAAAGTCAAATTTTGTGATTTTCATTGATGACCATTTCAGGAAGGTATGGGTTTACTTCTTGAGATAGAAATCAGAGGTGTTTGAGGTGTTCAAGAAGTGAAAGGCAATGGTGGAAAATAAAACAGGCTTGAGAATCAAGAGACTGAGGTCCGATAATGGTGGTGAGTATGAAGACACCAGTTTCAAGAAGTTTTGTTATGAAAGTGGAATCAAATTAGAGAGAACTGTGCAAGGGACTCCACAACATAATGGGATAGCAGAATGGATGAATCGAACATTGATTGAATGAGCCAGAAACATGTGTATACAGTCAGGTCTACCAAAGCAATTCAAGGCAAAAGAAGTTAGCACAACATCTTACTTGATCAATCGAGGGCCATCAGTACCTTTGGACCACAAGATACCAGAGGAGGTATAGAGCGGCAAGAGGTAAAAGTTTCTCATTAGAAAGTTTTCAGTTGTATTTCATATATACACATTAGTGATAATGCTAGGAGTAAGCTTGACTCTAAATCATTGAAATGCACTTTTATTGGATATTGTGGAGATGATTTTGGTTATCGATTTTGGGATGATCAGAAGAAGAAAGTTATTAGAAGTAGAGATGTTGTATTCAATGAAAAGGTGATGTACAAGGACAAAAATGCATCACAGTCTAGTGATCTAAGAATATTGATTCTGTTTACTTTGAGCTTGATAATATTGCAGTGGTGAGATGTCACAACAAACAGTTGACAATTTTCAGAGAGAGGAACATAAACCACAGAGTAATCAACAGCAGATTGATATGCCACATACCCCAGCTCCTAAATCTCCTCCACTCATGAGATCTGCCCGCTCGCATTTTCTGAACAGAAGGTATTTTAATTATCTATTACTGACTGATGTAGGTGGACCTGAATGCTATTTTGAGGCATGTCAAGGAGAGGGTGTTAGCAAGTTGGAGCTTGCTACAGAAGATGAGATGTGGGAGCTAGCTGAGTTACCCACAAAGAAGAAGGCTTAACACAACAAGTGGGTGTATCAAGTCAAAGAGGAGCAAAATGGCTCCAAGAGAAAAAAATGCGAGATTGGTGGTCAAAAGCTTTCAGTAGAAAGAGGGGATTGACTACACCAACATTTTCTCACCAGTTATGAAATTGACCATCATTCGATCAATATTTATCATTGTTGCAGCCGAGGGTCTACATCTTGAGCCATTAGATGTCAAAACTCATTTTTTGCATGGTGACTTAGAGGAGGAGATATACATGCAGAAACAAAAGGGTTTTTTAGTGAAGAGTAAGGGGAAACTCATGTGCAGGTTGAAGATGAGCTTGTATGGCTTAAAACAGGATCTAAGACAGTGGTACAAGAAATTCAATGACTTTATGCAGAGAATTGGCTACCACAAATGCAACGCTGAATATTGTTGCTACTTCAAGAGCTTTGATTCCAGTTATTTTTTTTCTATTTTATGTTGATGACATATTAGTGGCTGGTTCAGATATGGATGAAATCAGGAATTTGAAAAAGCAATTATCAACTGAGTTTGATATGAAAGATCTGGGTTCAATGAAAAAGATTCTTCAGATGAGAATTATGAGGGGCAAGAAGAGAGGTACTTTGCAGTTGTCTCAGGCTGAATACAAAGTCACAAGACGGAGGGGGAGATAAACTTCATGACAAATGTTCAATATGCCTCAGTGATTGGAAGTTTAATGTATGCCATGGTTAGCTGAGATCATATATAACCTATGCATTGGGAGCTGTGAGCAGATTCATGTCAAATCCAAGCAAGTAACACTTGAAAGCAGTGAAGTGGATACTGAGATACTTGTGAGGTACTACTGACAGATGCTTATACTTCAGCAGGGGTGAGTTGAGGCTATAGAGATTTGTAGATGCAGACTTTGGTAGCGAGCTTGATTAGAGGAGGAGCATTACTGGTTATGTCTTTATAGTAGGTATTACTGCTGTCAGTTGGATTTCACAAACACAGAATATTGTTGCTTTATCCACTATAGAGGCATAGTATATAGTTGTGACAGAGGATAGAAAAGAGATGATCTGGTTACATGGCTTGTTGATAGAGTTGGGATTCAAACAGACGAAGATGTTTTGCATAGTGATAGTCAGAGCGCAATATGCAATACACTTGGCGAAGAATTCAACATTTCACTCTAGGACTAAGCACATAGGATTTCATTATCATTTCATCATGATGTTTTTCGATGATGGGAGTCTATTGCTTGAGAAGATGTAGGGTAGCAAGAATCCAGCTGACATGTTGACTAAGACAGTGACCACAGAGAAACTGGAGCTTTACAGCTTCAGGTGGTCTTCTAGCTTGAGGACAGGGACGAGCACACCGGATTATAGATCGATAATTTGATAGAAGTTATTTACTCTTACCCCAGTCTCCAAGGTGAGATTGTTATATATTATGGAGCCTAATGATATGCGCAAAGTATTATTAGCTCTACGTAGAATCAAACGGGGGTCTTTCGCGTATTAATTTTTTTTTTCCTTAATGAGATGTTAGTATAAAATGGCATCTCATATGTTTCATTAGGCTCTAGGGTTTTTATTTTGGTGTGACCATTGTAAAAACTTCTCGTTGATAGTGGATTGATCTCTGGTGTGCTCCATGGACGTAGGCAAGATTTTTCAAACCGTGTAATTCTTTGTGTCTTTCCTTTGATTTGTTTGTTTATTTCTTTGATTTATTGCATCCCAAGGTCAACAATTCGTAACAAAAGATAATTAAACAAAACTATTTGCAATTTCATCTAATAGCAAAACAGCACTAGGTAAACATGATAATCAATTTATGGTAATTAACTCTAATAAATGGAGTAAAAGTGATGCAGCGTGGGATCACGCTCTTCTGCTGACCCGATCAACCTTCAGGGATGCAAGATCTGCAGGCTCCTACGACGCTGTTGATTCCTAAGAATACCAGGACGAAGGGCTTCAACGCATCTGTTGATTCCTAAGAATATCATAAACACGATAGACTTCTATGTAGTTGTTGATCCTCCTAGGATAACAAAATACGGTAGAGAAAATAAACAAATTCTATTAATCAATAATCTACTTAATAAAATGATTTACAAGCCTATTTATGGAAGAGAATCCATAACAGATTGGATCTCAACTGATTATTCAAATCTAAACTAAAAAATAACAACTACATCATTATCTAATCATAACTAATATTCAAATTCGAATTCATATCTTTATTTGAAATTTAAATCTAAATATAGTAAAATCCTAACAAATACATAAAATCCTAACAAACTCAAAACTGTCAAAAAATAGTAAAAATAACTTTCAACTGTCAATTTGACTCCCAAGACAATCTCAGAATGCTCCGAAAATTGGCATAAAGAAATAGCAACTACTCCTGTAGGGCTCGTCGATACGAACACGAGGACATATTATAATAGCGATTCTCATCTACGGTTTAAAAATTATGGCCATTTGAAGTTACGGTGCTCTCGATCGATCAAAATGTCTTCTCTTTTTCTAGCTCATCTGATCTCGACCGTCTATGTAATGTGTGGCTATGATGTCTGCATCAGAGAGGCATGTCATATGACTTGTTAGTTCAATATATCGTGTCAGAAAAGACCACATCTCACCAAATTATGAATAATAATCCATAACTAAAAGTTAATCTGCCCAAAAGAAGTTGGTCATTTTTCCATCTTCATCAACTTGTATGGAATAAAAATTGCGGAGACTTGTGACTGCATATTCTTCCAAATAATCCAACAAAAGATGTGCATCATTCTTTTCAAGTTTTATCATTCCCCTGCTATGTAAATAGTAGTAGAATGTTTGAAGAAAACCAACATTTTCAACACTCTTTGGCCTCCTCCCACGTACAGTTAAAACCTTCCATAGGTATTATCCCTGCATTGGTCAATTTATCCACAGTGCAGCCAATGTGTGACCTCAGAAGGTGGCATTCATTAGGACTTATAAGTACATGGTTATCCTCAAGATAACTTTCCTCACTTTTCCTATATTCTCACATTCCATATAGAAAATGCATGCTATACTATTTATCCTTTCTATTACGCAAATATCTAATGAAAAATGTTACACTCAGTCCATTTTACAGTTTAAATTGTTTGATAAATATGAAATCATCATTTCATTTTTTATTTTTATTTTTTGCATATATAGCCCTCTTAAAAATCATTTTTGCGGTATTATCTCTTCTATGATCGATGATAAAAATATCCCAATAATATTTAAAAACAGTACAATGATGCTCCTATGATTAGTTGCTGTGAAGTTTAACTATAAAATTCTATTAGTCACATTTATATCTACATGAAATATCCAAAATAGGGAATAAATTGGTCAACTGATAAAGAAATAAATGCATTCTTGTGCGTTGAATGTCATTTCATTTAAAGGTGAGCCGACTTACTACTTTTAGAATATATATGTCATGTTGATGAAATGACTTCCCCGATATTTCCAATTCACGTGTTGAAAAAATAGCCATATCTTTTAGATTCAATTCACATGTAGTAATCAACCACAATTTTGGTCTTATTCACCATATAAATGCACATAAACCTTCTAAATAAATGTATATACAATTATGGTATAGATTTCAAATGAATATATATAGTTGTAGGGTGAGAAATTTGACAAAAGGTAGGCTTATTATAACAGTTATTGAAAGTTATAAGTGAAAAAAAAGGGAGGAATTCCACTTTTTTGAGGAAAGAAATAAATCCATTCACGTGAGTTGGAAAGACTGAGAACTCATTTTCATTTTATTTAAAGGTCTGACTATGAACTTACTACTTTTAGAATATGTTTGTGTAAGTCATGTTGATGAAATGACTTCCCCGAAATTTCCAATTCACGTGTGTTGAAAAATAGCCATATCTTTTAGCTTCATTTCACATGTAATAATCAACCACAATTTTTGTTTTATTCACCATATAAATGCACATAAACCTTCTAAATAAATGTACACAATTATGGTATAGATTTCAAATGAATGTAAATAGTTGTAGGGCGAGAAATTTAACTAAAAGGTAGGCTTATTGTAATAGTTATTGAAAGTTGTAAGTGAAAAAAATGGAGGAATTCCATTTTTTTTTTTAGGAAAGAAATAAATCCATTCACGTGAGTTGGAAAGACTGTGAACTCATTGTCATTTCATTTAAAGGTCTATCTATGAACTTGCTACTTTTAGAATATACTTGTGTAAGTCATGTAGATGAAATGACTTCCCCAAAATTTTCAATTCAAGTGTGTTGAAAAATAGTCATATATTTTAGATTCAGTTCACATGTAGTAATTGGAGGGGCGAAAAATCAATGTATCAGGTTCGGGTAGCCAGATCCGTCCGCTCCCACTCTCTTCCGCTCCACTAGTGGTAGCCGCCGGCGAATACTCCTCAAGAACTTCGAAGACAAGGGGAGATGGGGACCTGGGAAAGACCTTCTGATGATCAAGTCAGTAATGGTGGCTAAATTAGGGTTTCTGAAAAAGAATTTCACCTTACCTCTTAGAGAGTATTAGCTCCCTATTTATACTGTTTTTTTAGGATTGCCCAAGGATCAACGGTGATCTCCTCATCATTGGACAGATAAGGAGATATTCACGATTCTCATGGAACAAAATATATATCTCAGGGATTTGTTAATTAGTTACTGGATATCCTGGTCAAAGATATATATTTTGTTGGGATCTCAGGTTTCAGTCAAGGATGATTTTGATTCTGCAATATATTATTATGATTTGAAAATTGAATAGTGATGATTTCAAATCAAGTGAGTATATTTGGAAGGATCAGATAATCATTCATGATGATCTGGATTATTCATTGAAAATATACTGACTTGGCATGTTCAAAATAAGGAATTTGACTTTTCCTAAGGGATTTAGTCCAACGCCTTTTGTTTTTAGCAACGGACAATAGCCGTCATTGGGCCATTGGCGTAAATGGTGTTGCTAAAATCTTGCAACGGACTAAATCCGTCTCTGTTGCAACCTTTAGCAACGGGCATAACTTGTCGCTGTTTCTATTAGTGATGGAAATTTTTTATTTTTTAATGACGGACCACATCCTTCGGGATAGACCCCGTAGAACCAGTGAAACCTAGTCCTCCACCTTCACTTTCATCAAAATTTGAACCTCCTAGAATCTAAAGCAAAACAAATCATTTAGCAAAATTCAACATGAATCTCTATATTCATTTTCATTCAACTCATTTGATCACAAATTGGACACAAATAAATAAAATAGATTTAAAAAATCAAATTATACATTAAACATAGAAATAAACTTCAACAACATAATACTCTCACTTAAAACAAATCTTCATTCTTTCCCCACGTACAAAGTTGAGCTCACTCATGTGGGAAAGTTTCAAACAAATTCATTACTTTCTTTAAAATTCAACCTTATTAGTAGAAAATGTAAAAAATTCTAATGAGGTACATATGTCGTTATAGTGAGTGGGACAAGATATATGAAACTGCATATTGGGTTGTAAAAAAAACTGACTGTAACAACGGCCTTTTGTAATATTTATAGCTTAAAATAAAATGATGTGTAAGATTAAAAAAAATTAGATTTTTTTGGTAAATATGTATTGGGTATTTCTTTAAAAGTTCGCCTAGCACAGCCGAAAAAGTCAATTCTCAGGCCAGCCTTATGCCATTGATATCAATAAAAAAGAACATATTAGTATACATCAACAAACATTTTTTATTCAGTTCAGTTTTGTCCCGGTTGATCAAATAATTTCATTTGAGTTTATGGTTGATTTAATAATTTCACTTTTAAAAAAATATCTCTATATAAAAAAACAATAATAGCGAACCAACCTTTGGTTAAATCGGTCAACACCTCCCATATTTGTGAAAGAGATCAATAGATAAAATCATAGAGAGCACCATTCTTTAAAAATATAAAAAAAAAAAAACATAAAATAAAAAAAAATTAAAAAATTAAATGAATATACATAATCTAAAAAGATATTATTATATTTAAATTAAAGAATAAATAACATCAAATTTCAATAAAATAGAAACAAACAATCCTAAGCCCCCCATTTGGATACAAAATAGGACTTAATATTCGATTTACAGTTATTTTGGCATAAGTGGGTATAAGCAAAGATAAAATGATTTTGTATTTGATTGTGTTTTGAATTATTCTAATTACGAAACATAATAAGAATTTTTTTATTGTTTGGATAAAATGTGAATAATGTGTAGGTAAAGATTTATAAAAGGTGAAAAAATGATAATAGTTGATTTAATAGGTGATTTATAAGATGTGAATAAAATATAAAGAAAAGATGAATAATTTTTTTTAAATAAAATAAAATAAAAAATTTCAACAAAAGGTAGCGTGGGTGCCAATTTTCTAGCCCATGCATCAAAGCGGGTCGGATCCGCGTAGCCCGGTACCCGACTACATGGATCTGCGGCCCAATTAATCCAAACCTGACGAGACTCGGCCCATCGGCCCACTCAGATTATCAGCAACATCCCAAGACAGGATATTTCATATAAATATTTCAGCAAAGGTAATCAAGAATGGATTTCCTGAATCTCCCAAATATCCTCACTGGATTTAAAATTATCACCATTTAATTCTCAAATCACAGTCATATATCACAGATTCAAAATCATCCTTGACTGATCTTTAAAATCCCAACAAAATATATATCTTTGACCTGAGTAAGCCAATAACTAAGATATATATTTTGTTCCCTGGGAATCCTGGATCCTTCCTCATCTGTCCAATGATGATGAAGTCACCAACAACCCTAGGGCAACCCTAAGTAACACTATAAATATTTTTCCAAATACCCTAGTTTGACCACCATTACTAACTTAAGAGTTGAAGGGTCTTCCACAGGTCTCCACCTCCCTGTGTCTTCGATGGTCAAGAGGAGAGCTCGCCGGTAGCAAACACCCAAAGCGGAGCGGAAAAAAGAAAGAGCGGATGGATTGACTATTCGGACCTGGTACATCAATTTTTAGCCCATCCAGATAGATTGATTGTAATAGTTATTGAAAGTTATAAATGAAAAAAAAGGGAGGAATTCCATTTTTTGAGGAAAGAATAAAGACATTCACGTGCGTTGAAAAGACTGTGAACTCATTGTCATTTCATTTAAAGGTTTGACCGTGAACTTAATGCTTTTAGAATATAAGAAATGACTTCTCCGAAATTTCCAATTCCGGTGTGTTGAAAAATAGCCATATCTTTTATATTCAATTCACATGTAGTAATCAACCTCGATTTTGGTCTTATTCACCATAAATGCACATAAATCTTCTAAATAAATGTATACAATTATGGTAGAGATTTCAAATGAATGTGTGTGGTTGTAGGGAGAGAAAATTTGACTAAAAGGTAGGCTGATTGTAAAGGTTATTGAAAGTTATAAATGAAAAAAAGGGAGGAATTCCACTTTTTTGAGGAAAGGAAATTGAAAGAAAAAATCAATAATGAATAGAATCATATTTATGACCTTTTTTTTTTTTTTTTTTTGTATGTTTTAGAAGGAAAAGAAGATCGATAGCTAATAAGTAAAAAAGATTGGGATCTTTCACATTTTACTTTTAAGTAGTGCTTATTTGTTATATTTCCATATTTTGCATTAATTTTGTTTAATTTGTAACGTGCAAAAGATTGAAGTTTTATGGTTAAATTGAATCCATAGAAGAAAAAATTGCACAGAATTGTGAAACAACTTATGATTTGTTCAGATAATGCGTATATGATTACTACATTGACAATGAGTGTTGACAATTATTCAAATGTTTCAACTTTGTATGCAAATTTTAGAAATGGGATAAAGTTCAAGAACTCTCTTTCTTTTCTGTGTTTTTCTTAGATGCATAATCATGGAAAGAACTTATGTGTTTTGATATAAACGAAGTTATTAACGTTTAATTATGATCATTCTTTGGTTTTACCCAACAGTTGTATTATGCATTGTAAACTGTTCCATCTTCAGTTTTGATTTTCTGCATCCTATCCCCTCTCCACAGGATTTTTGTTTGCATGTTCTTCTACTTGTTCCTCCTTCACAGGCAGTAGCAGGTCTAGAGCTTTTTATGCATGGACCTAGAGTCACAGGCAGCAGCAACAGCAGCAGTTAATAGTTTCACATGTATTCCGTAGTAAAACAATGGGGGGGTTGTTGATTAGGATTTTCATGTCCACGTACATGAATTTATAAATCTTGTGTTATTCAATCTAGACATTAGTTCGTAAATAAAAAGTTTAACGTTATTCGATTGAGACATTATCTCGTAAACAAAAAGTCCAGCGTTATTCGATTGAGACATTATTTCGTGAGCATAAAGTCCGGTGTTATTCGATTAAAACATTATTTCATGGACATAAAGTTCAACGTCATTCAATTAAGACATTATTTTGTGGACAAAAAGTCCAGCGTTATTCATTTGAGACTCTTCATAGCAGACATTTTCTCACCTGTTAATCTTATACATCAATTTTTTTTAATTTTATACATCATTTTATTTTAAACTACAAATATTACAAAAGGGCGTTGTTACACTCAGTTCTTTTTACAACCCAATATGCAGGTTCATATACCTCGTCCCACTCCCTGTAACGAGGTATATACCTCGTTGAAAATTTTTCACATTTTCTATAAATAAAATATATTTCAATTCATTAGAATATATACTTCACATTTTTAAAAAAAATCATATACTTTATTGGATGAATATATGATTTTTAAAAAAATTAAAACATGGATGGACTACGACATTTGAAACTGAAAAAAAAGAATGCTTGTAACATTTTCCATTACAAAATAGATACAAAATATTGTGTAGTCATTTAAATCAAAAAATTTTGTATTATCATATCCAGCCACCTAACAATAATGTATGGATTTTCAATCAAATTAATTTTTAAATCAACAAAGAGAGCTCAACCTAATTAAAGCTTACAAGCAACCAAAAAAAAATTGAATTTTAATGGAATAAGAAAATTATAAAAAAAAAAATAACCTTAAAAGAGGGTTTGAGAGGAAGACATTGCCATAATGCTTCGAGAGTGATGGGAGAAATTTTAGACTTTATTTGAGAAATATTAAACTTTGAGAGTGAAAAAGTGTGTTGAGATAAACTAATTCACACTCTTTAATTGAAGAAAGTAACACAACTCACTCTTTAAAAAGTGTGTTTTATTTCCATTAAAAAGATAGTCCTTGGGGACCTCTCTGGTGGAAGCCTTAGGCTATTTGTCTTGGTGGCCTTTCTCCAAAACTGGCATTATGATTATTATATTTGTTTATTGATATTGCTGAGATTTAGATTGGATATTAACCAACCTCAACAAACTTAAATGCATATAAATTGATGTCCTTAGCCTTCGTTTGGATGACGGGTTAAGCGAGAATAAGAGTGATATAAGGGTGGTATAAGAATGGATAGGGAAAATGACTGTTTGTTTGCAGAGTATAACTTGGTATTACTAAGCCAGTTTAAACGAGTATAAGAGAGTATAACAATTCTAAGTAACCCCTAGGATAAGCTATACTCAGTTTATCTATTTCCATGGATAAGTGGGACCCACCTACAAATATAAAAAAAGCACATCTCATCACATCAAATCACCTATCAATACCTCTTATACATCAATAAGGCTCACATGTCAAATCAACTTTTTATACTTTATTTATATTTTATTTTTCATCAATCAAACAACTCAACATTTATTCTTACGTTTTCCAATGAAAATAAAAAAAAGCACAACCAAACAGAAAATCTCTTATTCATGTAGAATTGTTATCTATACTGACATAATTATCTATCCAGAATAACTCAATTCCTCAATCCAAACAAGACCTTAGAGTTTTAGAAGCGATAAGCTTTTCCCAAATTATTTCTTTGAGTGTAAAAGAGATCATTGTCATTCTTTTGTCCTTATTTATGGTTTGGGTGAAAAATTTTATTTTTTTTATTTGTTATAGCCTACTGATATGTATCACAGCAATAAGTTTACATTCAGACCATAACACATTTCTTAATCATGAGGCTGTGGATTTATTTCTGCAACGGTTAACCAATTCTTTGCTTCTGCTGTTGAAATCGACTTGTGTTTGAAAAAAAAAGTCATGGTTGTGAATATGTATTAATGGTTGATGTTAAAATATGGATTGACCCAGTCTTACATGGACAAAGAAATTGACTTGTTTGAAGAAAAGTAGACATTATTGATGGTTGATGTTGATGTAATCTGGAGAAAAAAAAGAATATATAAGGAAACTTGAAACTAATGTAAATGTTGGTAAGGCAGTGCTTGTTCCCATCCAAATATGGAAGGCGTGAAATTAAAAACATTTGTTGTGCTGGTGGTTCTTTTGGCTGCTCAGTTTTATGGTTGCTCAGTGGAGGGGGGCCAAGCACCAAAAGCAGGTGAGAATGAATTTTTATCTTGCTTTGCCTAGTTCCTCTGAAAATTGAGATTTTCTATTTAAGGTTGTATCTCATTTTTTATTTAATGTAATCCATCATAATGATTTTTTTTTTAAGTATAATTTATCTAATAAGGTATATACTTTTTAAAACAAAATAAAATAAAATATATGTTCCAAAAAATTGTATGGACTCACACAAATGTGTAAAGAAATTTCTAACCATATATATATATTTCGTTATAAGAGTGCATGTGGCTAACTAGATTTGTTGGACTATAAAGCTTTTTTTATATCTTTTAATTTTCAATCATTGTTACACCTAGCCCATTTTGACTTGCACTCATTGTATCAAGGTATATCTCCCTAGAATTTTTTTTTTTCTACTAATAGTATAAATGACTCCATAAAATTCATTAGAATATATATAATTCATTTTTTATAAAAATATATTTTTTATCTATTACTTATTTCTCAAAGTAAAATTCACCCAAATTTTATATTCGTTTTTACCCTCCTATGTTTAGCAATTACTTACAACTATTTATCCAAAACTTAAAACTTTCAAATTCATATCATTGTATTCAAATTTTAATAATTCAAAACTAAAGATATTCACTAAATCTATCTCAACTGAATTCAATAAATCTATTACATATTTATTAAAAGAAATATATTAAATGGAATGAGTTTTGGTTGATTCAATAATCTATAAACATTTCATTTATATTGTATTATTCATATGAATATTATAGTTATCTATTGAATATTTAGGTATACGTGCATTTGATGAGTGTATAAAACTAGTACTATTAAAAAAATTAAAAAACTTTTTTTGTTGTTGAAAGAGTCCCTAGCTTCCATTGACAAACGAGATAGACAGAGCAAAAGTGCACATGTAGTTAGGTGCGTGGGCTCGGTCTTCTTGACAAAGTAGCGGTTCAAGAAACAAAGTTATGACATAATTTAAAGCTATGTTACATTTAATTTTTTTTATTATCTTAAAAATAGTATCATATACCTTATTAGCATTTTTCATTCATTGTAACGAGGTATTTATCTCATTAAAAAAATTTATATTTTCTATAAATGATACCATTAAATTTTTTTAAATATATACTTCATCTTTTATAAAAGTAATACCTCACGTATGATTTTAACAAAAAAAATTAAAACATAAGCGGACTGCGTTTGGCATTTTATAGTGGATTGAGTTTAACATTTTCCTATATCTTAAGTTCTTAACTCTTGACTGTACTACTATTGAATAATCTTCGGTATTGTTTGGAAACAAGTTTGAAAAGTAGTTTTTATTTAAAAGAATTTTTTAAAATAGTTTTTGAGAAAACATATTTTTGTTATATTTCTGAAATGAACTTTTGTAGCTAAGAATTATTTTTCTTGTTCTTCAAAAGTTCAGATCCTTGGAGGTTTGAAAACCAAATTAGTTTACTTATAATTAATGTAAAAGCAGAATCTCGGATAACTGTCCAAAATGGTTTCTAAATGCAGCCTTAGAAATTATGTAATCCCATGAGTAAACACAGTCACTGCATATATTTATCAGGAATACGTTATCTTATATATATAATCACTAATATCACATAGAACGCCTGATCAATATGATCATGGAAACTGGTTCAACTTGATTGCATCAGAACAAGACCCTCATTAATTACTGTCCCATTTGTCAATGAGTCAAAAAAGGATTGACATTGTTCAACAATTCAGTTGCTAAAACCAGTTTGATCAAGTTTCAATGAGATTTTCTTAGACAAATATAACTTAAAAAATGTATTAAAAAAATGCATCTATAGTTTTTTTTTTTTTTTTCCAAGTGTGTGCATTGGAATGGAATTCCTAAAATCAATGAATTATATGTAAAAAAAAAAATCCACAGTTCTTTCAAAGAAATGAAAATTGTTGCCATCAATCATTCCTACAGTCTTACTCGTTGTCCGAGCACATTTTGCGCATTAAAGTATATATATTTATTTAATAAAGTATATATAAATTAAAATACATGCTTGAATGAATGAATTAGAACTACAATTAATATAATAAGATTGACTTGGTGTAACAGTTTCTCAATGGAATATATCACATGTTTCCCTAGTAACATGACATTAGTCACAATCCAAAGTAATGATTAAAAAGATGAGTTTGTTGAAAATGATGGAATGTTTCTTTTAATTACAGGTCCAAAATTCCTTTTAAAGAAATGGTGGATCCATGCAATCTAGAATAATAAAGTTTTACAAAATTTGATGGAATTTTTTTTGATATACTTGTTGATAACTTTATTTATTCAATATTTATAATTGTATGATTTTAGTTTGAGTCCTGTTACACATAGTCCACACGAACAGCCCCCCAAACAATCCATATACTTTATTAGATAAGGTATATACTTATTTTCAAAATTTGTTAAAAATAAGTCGATTCAGTTAGTTATGGATCGATATAATACATGTTGATACTTTATTTATTCTATATTTATAATTGTATGAGTTTAGTTTGAGCCCTGTTTCATACAATGTTTTGAAAACCGAACCGCTCAATGAACCAGAAAAAATCATCTTCTCAAGGGTCATTGGTTCAACCATCTAGTTAACTGGATTTAAACCATGACATAATTTCAATATAATAAATATATTAATTGTCAAAACAAAATAAAATAAAAAAAACAAAATATTTTTTGAAAAACTTTGCATAAAATTTTTATTTAACATCATAAAAACTAAACTTTTTATTAGATTTCATATTTTATCAAATAACTAATAATAATTTCTATGAATAAATATTCGATGGGTTTAATCAATCCGTGCCGGTTCACAAAAGCCATCGGTTCAAAAGGTGGGTTGATAGGGTTTTACCAGTTTTTATATAATTGGATTTTAAAGGTAAATCGAATCGGAATTCAAAGCGGGTGAAGATTTAGCTCGGGTCGGGTTTTAAAACACTGGTTAAACGCAATCCGCGCGAGCAGTCCCGCGAAAAATCTATACACCTCATTTTTTAACATGAGGTGTATACTTTTTTTAACATTTGTTAAAAATAAGTCTATTTAATTTATTATGTAACTATACATTTATCATCAAAGCATATATTTCATTATATTTAATCAATCATGTGTAGTTTATCTGTGCGTTATACCTAACATAATTCTTTTGTAGCGGGCCACCCACCATGCAACTCCCAAAATTGTACACGATACTGTTGTCCGTGCCCATATTGCTATATTGGCAAAGACGCTCCCGCAGAAGCTAGTGCAAATCTTCGTAATTGATGACCTACATGAAAAATTTGGAGAAAAATGTACATCCAACTTTATTTTTAGTTTCCAGAATATATATATATATATATATATATATATAAAGCAAATAAAATACTGAATTTACTAGTGTCATGCCAAAGCACATGTTATATGGTGTAAGAAATTCTATGCATATTATATATTTTTCATAAAGAATACTGTTTTACTAATATAATTGTGGGGTCCGATTTTGTTATCCGAGTCGGTGCACCACAACAAGAGGGGATCTGATCGGATCTGCAAAAAAGAGAGGGGGAACTCTCCAACAATCAAGTCAATAGAAAATAGTGTATGTGCACATGATTTTTTGTATCTGTTTCTCTCCATATATTTCAGTGTGTAAATGTATATGAATCTCCTATTTTCCTCTCTTTCTTGAGTGTATTTATAGTGGTTGCGGATTTGATTTGAATCCAGGCAATCACTAAAATCTCAGGATTCATCTTGATTTGTGGTAAAAAATCTGGATGGTGAATCTACCTAGATCTCCCTGATTTCGCTAATGGACCAAATGGACCATCCATTAATTGAGGATTTCATTTGATCTTCAAATATATGTTTAATCAACCCCAAAATCAAGAAGTGAGGGAAACCAAATTTCTTACTGACCGATGCTGCCAGACATGAGCTGCTCGTGGAGGCGATTCCATGCAACAACGAATCGTTAATCATGGGCTAGCGTAGCCTTTATATTTATGATCAGTATTGTTCGATGTAAGCTGCCCGTGTGTAGTGTGACATTTGGCTTGAGTTGCCCCTATGTGTAGTGTAGCCATAGCCATTTACTGAAAATAATCGTCCAGCATGGGCTATCCCCACCAATTTCGCTTGGGAAGGATTGATTAACAGTGTGGCCAAACAATGGTTTGAGGGCTTCATCGAGGAGACCAGCCGAGGAGGTAAGCCAAGGAGGTACCTCGAGGTTGTGAGGCGAGGAGGCTACCCGAGGTGGTGAGCCAAGGAGGCGACCCTAGGGGGTGAGCCGAGGTGGCGACCCAAGGAGGCGACCTGAAGAAGTGACCTGAGGAGGCAAGCCGATGATATGACCCACGGAGGTGAGCCGATGGGTGACCTGAGGTGGCGACCCGAGGAGGCGACACGAGGGTCTGATCGTTCGGTCCAAGATCTCTTTCTTTCCAAATACGACAGTTTTCTCCCGATCTCCTCGTTCGTCTGATCTATAAAACAAGCTAGAGAAGTGATCAATCAAATATATTAATCATGTTAGCAATAGATATATAATATATTAAGATTAAAGAAAATTCATTAATATTCAAACATCGGGTTAGACATGAGACATCTTCCATGTGGAGATGCCCCCGGTCGCTTTCTCGACCCCTGATCCTTGAATCTAATGTTCGAAAGGATGAGAAGGCTTTTCATCGCGCTTCCCACAGACGGTTCCATTTGTGGGGTCCGATTTTTTTCATCTAGGTCGATGCATCACAACAAAAGGAGGGGATCCGATAGGTATCGCGAGAAGGGATCTGTAAGAAAGAATAGAAAATAGTGTCTGTATAAATGATTTTGTGTATCTGTTTCTCTGTCTCTCCATATATTTCAATGTGTGTGAATGTATATGAATCTCCTCTTTTCCTCTCTTTCTTGAATGTATTTATTGTTTTGGGGATTGTATTTGAATCCAAACAATCCCTAAAATCTTGGGATTCACCTTGATTTGA
>JAUJYN010000012.1:4274584-4464584 GCA_030737835.1 Acorus gramineus
GCCTTGACCCCCTCGTGGATCAAGAGAGTGGCGTCTCCACCGTCGTCGACGATGAGGTCGGGGCCGCCGCCGGCGCCCCAATCGAGGCACCTCTCGGTGCACCACCAGTACTCCTGGAGGGTCTCGCCCTTCCAGGCGAAGACGGCGGCGGAGTCGCGGGCGATGGCGGCGGCGGCGTGGTCCTGGGTGGAGAAGATGTTGCAGGAGCACCAGCGGACCTCCGCGCCGAGGGCGGTGAGGGTCTCGATGAGGACGGCGGTCTGGATGGTCATGTGGAGGGATCCGGAGATGCGGGCGCCCTTGAAGGGCTGGGAGGGGCCGAACTCGGTACGGCAGGACATGAGACCGGGCATCTCGACCTCGGCGAGCTCGATCTCCAGACGGCCGAAGTCGGCCTGGGACATGTCCTTCACCTTGTACTCCCGGCCGGAGGAGGTCTTCTCCACCAAAAGAGCCATTTTTGTCTTTCTTTTGGAGGGTTTGAGTGAGGGAGAGAGATTTGGGGATGGGGAGAGGAGGAGGTGGGGGTGTGGAGAAGGGGGGGTTTATATAGCGGAAGTGGAGGGGAATCGACGGTGGGGATTGGGTGGGGTTGGGTGTGGGAGAGGTTGGACGGTTCATTTTTTTTTTTTTTTTTTTTTTTTTTACTGTGTTTTGAATAATTTTCTTGGAAAATGTAATAATAAAGTTTTTGTTGTTTAAATAAAAAATAAAAAAATATGTAAATAAATATTTATAAAAGGTGAAAAAATAATAATAATTAATTTAACAGTAAATTCACGTATTCTTTAGGGTTGAATAATCTATAATAACTTAATTTCAGAGTTTGTTGGAATCTTAATACCACTTTATACCAATTAATTCTGACATACATATTCTTATTTATTCTAGTCTTCTAAAGACTCATTTTGAAGTTGTTTCGACTAATTTCAACTCTTTTTTTTTTTTTTTGTTCTTTCATTCAATGGAGGTTATCTGTGACCCCTCTTTTTTCCTCTACCCCTTTCTTCACGTTTTTTTTGTGCCCCCTCTCCCCTCATTTACACAGACAACTAGATCTTTCCCCATGCGTGTCAAATTTTGATAATCAATTACAGTTCCACGAGTAAAATTGTTAGAACATCTTCAAAAGCCTCCCTGCATAGTTTATTCCCTAGCATAAAGAGTTGAAAATTGGAAGAAAAAAAATGTTCAAAAGACTACTTATAAGACTCCCTATCATATTTTTTCCCTGCAAGACTCCATACATGTATAGAGCTTTATAGGGAAAACTATAATGTAAAATGACAACATTGCTCCTTTCAACAAAACCCTTGTTTTTTCCTAGCTAACTCTCTCTCTCTCCATTTTTTTCTAAACCAAAGTGAAACTATTTCTCCCGAATGTATCTCATCTTCCTCTACAAACCCTAAAAAAAATAAAAATCAAAACTTTTGATTTAATCTGCATTCCGTTCGTCGATCGTCCATCCGCCAGTTCACCACCACCTGTCGGGAGGCCTCAGAGCCTCTGTCGGAGGTGGCGGAGATGGCCACCTGGAGCCGCCGCGCAACGGCCCCCGCCTCGATCTTGAGGGCCTTGAGAGACTCGACGACGGTGTCGATCTCGGACTGGGAGGCCACAGATCTGTCAGTTTTGAGGCGGCGGACAACCGCGGCCTGGGATTCAACGGCGGATTGGGCCTCCGCGAGGGCGCGGTAGAGGGAGTCCTCGGTGGTTGCGGTGGCGGCGTCCATCGGTGGTGGAGAGGAGGGGGTTGATGGTGGCGGCCGAGGCGGAGGAGATGTAGTGGAGGAGGAGATGAGGGAGGAGTGATGGAGAGAGGGATTTGGATTTGGCGGCGACAAAGTGGATGAAGCGCCACTTTGTTTAATTTTATCTTTTTCATATTTTGTTTAAGATAGATCCAATTTGTTTCAAGAGTGATGTATTTTGTTAAATGTTTTTCAAATTATGGTAAATGAGTCATTTAGATTGAAGATAGGATAAAAATGAGAAGGCTTTTGAAATGATTAAAAAAAAGCTCTATATATGTCATAAGGAGCCTTTTTTTTCACAATGTAATGAAACATTAGGGAGGCCTTTGACGATGCTCTTACTTACTAGTACTAGTCATTGAGAGAAGCCAACATGACCAACACAGATCAGTACTATGGACGGAATCCTACTAAACCTAGCCCAAGTGCCTGTACAATTTTTTTGAAAAAGTTTTGGGATTTTTGGTTTTAAGTCCCTGTAAACATATCTATTTAGGGATCGATCCCTCCCTTCTTCATATTTTTTTTAAGTCCCCACATTCAACCGCCTATTTGGTTTTTAGTCCCTCCTTCAAACGTCTATCCATATACCGTTAATTTGTGAAATGTGATTTTATTTTTAAGTTCTTATAAACTATGTTATTTAGTGATCAATCCCTCCCTTCTTTATATTTTATTTTAAGCCCATAATTTCAAACGTTTTTTTTATTAGTCCATAAATAAAAATGAAAACATGTGTATTCTGAGTTTTGAACTGTAAAAATGATCAAGTTTAACATTTTCTAAGAAAAATGATATGTCCAACCTCTCATGTAGCCCTACTTGCAGTGCATACCATTTATTTTAAAAAAAAAAATCATGCACTCTTCCATTGAAGCTCATGCTGTCATATGAATTGAAATATATATTGAGATACACTAGTGTATTTTTTAGTTGAAAAAATGATAAAAAAAATTTACGCCATACATTATGATAGAACCCCATACACTATGATAACACAGTTTTTGGTATATCTATGTGATTCTTGAGTAGATTTTTATTATAAATTTGATAGAACCCCATGGACTAATAAGAAAAAAGCGTTTAAAATTAGAGATTTAAAATGAAATATAAAGAAGGGAGAGACTGATAATTAAATAACATAGTTTACATGGACTTAAAAATAAAATCACATTTCACAAATTAACGGTGTATGGACGGACATTTGATGGAGGAACTAAATACCAAATAGACGGTTGAATATGAAGACTTAAAAAGAAATATGAAAAAGTGAGAGATCGTTCTGCATGTTTATAGGGACTTAAAACTAAAAATCCCAAAAGTTTAAACTCAGTACTATTTCTAGTCCCAAATATAGTTTGTCCATATTTTTATCATTTTTAAATTATATATTTTTCTCTAATGAAGTATATCTTTTTATATAACGTGAAATATATACACCAATAAATCGTATGTACATGGTAATTTTTTAAAAGTAGTAAACTTCATTTATTGAGATATAAATATTTTGATGAAAAGTGGATATCATTCTATTATGAATTGAATAGATTCATTTTTAACAAATATAAAAAATTTAACGAGATACATATGTCACCTAGATTGGAATATATCTTGCTAATCAAATATGGATGTATATAGACTGTCCGTGCAGACTATATATAATAGTGCTCTTGTTGGACAGGTGTGGAGGCATGTTTCATTTTTGTAATTGTTTATGTTCCATTATACCAAAATTTATACCTAAAAAATGAGTGTTAGATTCAAAGCTGTTTTCAACTCTAAATGTAGTCCTCACCTTTTTTTTATTTTTTAAAATAATATATTTTATTTAATGAGATATATACTTTTATAAAAAATAAAATTCATCTCTATAAATTGTCTAGACTAATTTATAGGTCGTAAAAATTTCTTTTTAATGAGATATATAACTATGAATATGAGATTGTAAATGAAGTTGTAAAATGAGCTTAAGTGTAACATAACTCTAAAAAAGACTAAATTACTGGCACATTGCATGTAAAGGAAAATGATATGTTCAGCCTATTATGAAGCTTTATTTGTAGTTCATATCATTTTTCTTTTTTAATAAGTTATACACCCTCACATTAAAGTATATATTGTTATACAAAATGAAATATGTATTAAAATACAATAATATTTTTTTTAAAAAAAAATTATATTATGATAGAATATATACATTATAATAATATAAAAGATCATAAAACAGACCGTAAAATAAAATGTGTATCAGCTTCTGACAAGTGAAACTATTATAAAACTCTCACTGCATGTGAAAATATATTATAAATATAGTTTTTTAAAATATTAGTTGATCGGCTAGATGAACCTCTCACTTTGATTTGACATCAACCCACCCCTCCCAATATTTTGCATAAAAGAGAATGCGATATAGTCATATAGATGACCCACCAACCATTGGACTTAGCCTTTTTCATTGATTCTCTTTGGTTGGTGTTGTTGAGTGAGATATCTTGTTTTTTTGAATGTTTATGTTACTTGAAAATTCTGAATTCTGCGTCTACCTATATGAAACTTACCTTTTTCATTCATTCATTCTACCCTAGTTAGTTTATCTCATCTTTTCTTATTTCGTTTTTCTATGTTTTAGACATTGTTTTTCTTTTAATAATGAAATGAAAGTTGAATGTCTATAGCTCTCTCTAAAAGATTAAAAAAAAAAAAGAAAAAATAAGTTTTATTTGTTCAAACCTCCATGTGGGGAGGAGTGCGTTTGGTTGCGCGATTATGATCGCAGGAAGCTACGTTTATAATCGTGCAACCAAACAGATTTATTATAGCAGCTTCTTGCACACAGATTTCAGACAAATAGTATCGAAAAGCTGCGATTTTAAAAAGTTAAGATAATGAGCTTCCTGCAGAATCAGTTTTGCAATCATAGATTCCTGCAGAATCAGTTTTACAATAACGCAACCAAACGCACCCTCCATTTCTTTTGGTTTTTGTATATAACTGCGTTGAAGTTCTAACAACCCCACCCACCTTTTTTAGTTATTTTATTTTATTTTAGTTTTTATTTTTAGCTCATCATTGGAAATTTATAGGGGAAAGAAAGAGAGCAAAGACTTATTTTTCTTGATTGATGCTTTGTCATGCCCACCAGCCCTCAGCATGTGTGTCCTGTTTGGAGGATATTTTTGTTTTTCTACTGACGGCTAAGGAAATAGTTGGTGGACTCACTTTCAGTGTGAGTAGCATGTCTCATTTTTCTTGTATTCCCACCAAACATACATGTTCTTTTTCTCTCTTTTTTATAGATGGCGTTTGGATAGTGGAATAAGAGGAGAATAGAAAAGAATAAGGGGAGAATTAGTCTAAAAGACTATGGATGAAAGAAATAGATGAATATAACCATACCAAAATATATGAAAATAAACTAGTATTTGTATTCCAGGTCCCCTGTATTATTTCAATCAATCTAGGGGGCTTACAGGTCAAATTAACTATCCTCATCTCATATAAAACAGAGGGTCCACTTGTCAAAAAAATTTCACCTTTTATAAATTTTTATCCAGATTTTATACACAACTTATCCATGATCAACCAAATATAAAAATCTTATTATTACTTTTTTAATGAGACTAACTAAAAATATAACCAAACATAAAATCACATATTCTTCAGGTATAGTTATCTACTCCTAAAATAAAGCATTAGTTAATCAATTAGAGAAGTAAAGATTATTAAGGGTTAGTTTGGTGTTCATTTTCATTCACATTCTACATGAACACCAAAAAAAAAAAAGTGTTTGTAATAATCCATTCCCGGGTTCATTCCTGAGCATTTCACACCAAATTTCTCCTCCTACGTTATCTAGTAGAACTGGATTTTTAAGAATGAAGAATTTTCATTCTAAGCCAGAGTTATCAAACTCGTCCTAATAAAGTATCTACCTTAGGATGCAACACATTGTAGAATCCTCAGAAAAATGCCAGAGTCCAATGCCATCCGCCACTTGTTTAATCAATATCGATCCTTACCTTACCGACAGCATCTAAAAAAGGGCTCAAAGTTTAAACCACTCCAGGGAAGGTAGATCAGCTTGAACAATTTAATGAATACACCAAATCAAAGCACTTGTATACAGCTGGAAATCCTGCACCAACTTTACGTTTTACCAGAAGCATGACATATGAAGAAATTCTCGCAAAATTCCAACCCTGTTTATGGACAAAAACAAGAAAAAGAACACCTAACAACTGCTTCCAATAACATCATCCTCTTCAAGCAACTTGCTACAGATTCCCATATTTGGTAATCTCGGAAACAAGAGAAAGAGGAAGGTCATCCTGTTTAGAAACCAAACAAGCGGTACGAACAAAACATTAGTGTCCACGAAACTGTGAAAGCATAATATGGCAACAGCTACAACATTTATCCTTCATTGAAACAAATTAAACCAAATAAGAGAATAAGAATAGTCATTCTGATAAATTATGACCACTAAACAAGAATACGTGGAGTTAGAAAAGCAAGAATTCGTTGTATCTGATTCTTCATAAGCACATTCATATGCCTGGTTGCCCAAGTCAAACATACCAAAACTTCATGCAGGAATGTCCGATAATTAAGCAAACTTAAATGCATGCATTCAAGAGAATTATGAGAACTGTTTCTAAGATTAGACATGCAATTGGGAATTTAGTCACCTAACTGACAATGGCAAATATAATGTACAACATTACAGTCAATTTACATCCCAGTTTGATGAGGAGTCCATGAATCCATGAATTTAGATGTTACTACTGTATAAAAATGGAAAAGATATGCCAAGCCCCATATACAGCCTCGTCTGCAGCCCCCAACCGATTGATTTTTTTTTTTAAGTATATACTCACCTAATATACATATTATTATGAAAAGTGATGTACAAACCTAGATAAATCAATACATTTTTTCACCTTTAAAAATGAAAAAAAAAATTACTAGGGTATATACTGCACTATCACAATATATGTGGTTGGCTAGGGAACCACTTCTGGATTGTAAACGAGGCTATAAAAAGGATTAAGTGTGTCAACACAAATTAATAGTTCTTATAGCATTGGTATGACCTATAGGTCTCTGTTAACCATAGTTCAAAACCATGTGTAGACCGCATGTGCGGTAGGGTCCGCACATGGTATATGCGGCCGCATATTCGCACATAGCGAATATGCGGTCGCACATAGGGTAAGACAGCTGTTCGAACCCCCTTTCAAACTGAACTTCGAACGTCCTGGACGTCCAAATTGCATTCGAATGGCTTTTGAACGGTATGTTGCCGTTGGAATAACCGTTCGAACACAATCCGAACCCAGAGGTAAATTTTACCATTCGAAATCAGTTTGAACTGAACTTCGAACACCCTCTTACCGTTCGAAGTCAGTTTGAACGGTAAGAGACCGTTTGAATTCAGTTTGAACCTGAGCGCACATGCGCCGCATATGGGGAGGATGCGCCCCTGGGGGCGCACATCAGCATGTGCGGCCGCACGTACCTCAAACTATGATGTCAAGTATTATTGTTTAGGCCAGCAAACAAAAATATATGACCCAAAGTTAAAAGTTTGAATCTGTGCTTTTTTTCTGGAAGTTAAAACTGATTCCATTCCTTCCTGGCTCCCAACCCCAGGTCATCACTTAAATTCTCACACTTCTACAGTGCATTCTTGGATCCATTTATCAATATGTGACCCTAGGACCTTATATTACGTATTTAGTTATTAGTAGACTAAAAAAAGAGGCCTTGCAAAACTTCAAAAGACCTCAGGATTTACAAAATAGGTTCTCACTCTCTGATACAAGTACTTGATTTTTCCAAGACAGAAAAAGCCTGAAATCATATAGAGATCCAAAGAGCCATTATCTTTTTAAGAACCGCACATCTCATAATTATATGGGCATCCATTAAAGGAGGTTCACATTATCACTAATAAATTTAAATTAAACAATTACAAAAATGTGAGTGACTACAAGACCAATGTGACTCGTATAAAGTATAAACAGTAGCAACTATGAATGACCATGACCAACAACCACAGATATGAGTGACCATAAGACCAATAGATCACCTTTTACGTATAAATTAAGTGACAAAAAAATCATTGTAGTGTTCAAACTCTGAAGTCACTGGTGGCAGACTATAAAGGGTAAACAAACACAACCATAAACCACAAACATCAAACATTGTTCCATATAATAGGATGAACCACATATACTTCCAACATCCCGAAATAAAAGTTAGGAGTTGGTATCACCTGAAAGGTGCAAGAAAAAGATATGCAACCACTTAACAATAAACGCAAGGCAAGGTTCATAAAGTGTTCAGAAGCTCAAAATTTTGAATGCCATGAAGCATGAGACAATCACTCAGTCTCGAAAACTCTTTTTTTTTTTAATATATATATGGTGCAGGTCAAACTGGAAAACAGAATCTGCTGTGTTGAGCAGAGGAGGAAAAGAGAGAAAACTGAGGAAAGGAGAATGAACAATGGGTTAGGAAATTCGGTAAGTAGGGGCATGTAGTGGGAAAAAAGAATAAAAGGGCATCTGGTATCTTTTGTCATGATAGAAGGGAAAAGGTAAAATTATCAAACTATGAATAAAAAAAAAAATCCTTTAATTAGATCAGCGCTACATTAACAGTTCAACTTCACTGCATCTGAGAGTTTTTTTCATGTTCAAATGGGGAAAATTACTAAACATGATGTGCACCCCTAAATTGTTTTTCTGAACACTATGAGGTACATGTCAATATGTCATAATTGCAAGAAACTGCCTATAGTTCAGAAAAAGAATTAGTGAGCAATAAGAGTGGTTTACAAAACAGAATTCAAGAAGATTTTACAGAATAAAGTGGTTTACAAAACAGAACAAAGTGGTTTAAGCAGTAACTTAAAGAAGATTAGTGAGCATAAGAGTGGTTTACAAAACAGAATTCTTGTTCTCCAACTGCCTTCTTAAAAGGGAAATTTTGACGTGATGAGGACATTTCAAAGTGCTCAGGAAACATATGATACAAGAGGTTAAAAATTATGACTGATGACATATTCTCAAAAATATAATTAACATGCACGGTCTGAAAGTGGGAATGTATGGCTAGGAGATCATCTATAATTTACGGAAAAATCGTTTGCCATGACTTCAGAAAAGAGCACTCAACTATAGGTGATTTTGGATGGTCACTAAAACCATAATAAGGCCAGCACACTGACAACTGTGCACAGGAACAAGTGGTTGAAAGTGCCACAGCCCAAACAAAATCATAAAGATAAGCTGAAATATTCCATCATTCACTGCTGCTGCCCTCCCATGCTGAATATCATGAATCAACAACTAATACATAGTTGTCCCTTAGGCCAATTGCCTAGTGGTATGGGACATCTACCCTCTGCAGGGACCCAGGTTGATTTCGTGGGCTTATGCTCTATAGATTCTGGACCCATGATTGCCCCCGTCTTTCTAGTGCTAATATAGTTGTCCGATCGCTTGCATGTAAAGGATTTTTTTGCAGCCCGATAGGCCCTTGGACCAAAAAAAATGATTGCCTCTCCACATTTATGTCAGTTAATATGCAACACCTCCACACACCTATAGTTGATGACGACATATGCAGAACCATATAAAACTCACTCTTCTAAGCACACTGAGACCACATGGCTGACAGGTGTCATGAAATGGTTCAAAGCAATTTATCAAATGAATGAGATTACTCATACAGGATTTAGGGTTTGCCAAGCCTATGAAACTGTTGGAACTTGCCTATCATGCTTGCGAATGAGCCACCTAGAAAGCAATTCAATGTTGCTCTAATAAAATTCAAGTATCTAAACCAAAGCAATAGATGTAGTTTGGGTTTTAAAAAGACCAATTTCACCACACACCAAAATATAAATGTCTTCAAATGCAAATATTACTCAAGTTTAGAACTCAAAATCATGACAAACAAAAACTATTTTTATCTAGAGATTGATACCTGGATTCTGTATCATTTTTTGAGCTGACCAAACAAATAAAAGTTTCTACAACATTTGAAACCATAATCGTCACGAAGGCTAAAGGGTGACACAGGATGAGTGAGCCTGGTGAAGAAGGAATGGGCAGACAAGCAAAAGAAATTTTCATCAAAATGGGAAACAAACAAGAATGAGGGAGGCACATTTAAAATACCTATCAAAGAGAATATGTTACCAAATTTCTGGTAATCAGAACCAGATTAACATGGACTAGAAAATAGAAAAATTTACATAATTACATTGGTGTGAATATGTTCACAGTGCAAATCAAGAATTGAATCAAATTTATGACTCATTTCTGCATAGAGCTTCAAATATTTTTTTTTAAATACCATTCAATTTATGAATCAAGGGGGCTGTGGAGCTACATACATAAATGATGAACTATGAAACTATGTCACAGCAAGTCAGTGTCAAATGAGAAATCAGTGCGTGTCAATGTCATACGTTATTCAGAATATCCATCAAGGCTTCAAAACTACACATGGCTGTCATTGTAGCTTATACAATGACTTGACCTCATTTGGCAACCAACATGCCAAGCAAGAAAAGTAGAAAACAGAACCTAAGGACATGAAACATTTCTTAATCCATTCGCTCTTTGCAAAGCTCTTTGGCTATAAAGAACAAACGGAATTTCCAAGGACATCACCAAACAACCAGAATAGGTGGCAGAACAAAATTTGGAGGTTGTGAATGCATGATCATCTAGGCATTGAGTAGTATAATTTTATCTTTGGTCTTGCCTCTTTTGTGTTTGGGCATATTTTAATCTCCCATTATCATATCTAAGATATTAAACTTATACTTTGTGCTGAATTTTTGGGATTGATGATTCCCTCCATTAGGGACTTCCCCGAATATGAATAATACTGCAGGTGGTCAGCTCCTAATTATCCTCAACAAGCAAAATAACCGTGATTAAAAAAAAGTAGACGTCTAATCCAAACCTAACATTTAATTAGCCATATAACTCACAAGCAAAAGACATCCTCACAAAAATCTCCTTATCTAGTTTTCTTACTGAATCTAGCCAACACAAAATGATAATTAAAATCACCACATAAAAACTACACATTCTCAAGATGAAGAAATCATATGGAGGCAAGGCTCCAATTGATAGATTTCTGATATAATAATTGGCTTCTCCCAACCCCCAACAAAGCAGAGCAAAATGTATACACTGCCTTGGAGTTGTGTTTACTTTATCAGGCAGTGCACCAAGAATTTCCCTCCCTCTTGCATTTTGCATATGGGATATGATGGGCGTTTGTTTTTTTAGGTAGGGGGATGAACTTGAAGAGTAGGAGATTTTTCTAGGTTGTTCACCTTCTGATGCACAATTTGGTTGGAATGAAATCATCAATGATGGTTTTAAGCAAAAGGCTTGACGCCAAATGAAGCTCCGAAATCTCTAAAGATATTTTTAACCTATTGGAGTAGGGAGGAATATGTAATTTTTCTTTTGCACTGCTCTTTGTATCTTGGGATAATGATTACTCCCTTCTCATCATCTCACTCAATGGTACAAGTAATCATATTTTGGTTTTGGAGGTTAATAGATAATTTATCTAATCTTGTCCTTTTGTTGTCTTCAGCAATAATTATCGAAGACCTGGATGACTGTCTCCACTGACTGTTCTTGGTTTTTTCTTTCAATTCTAACCATGGACAACCAGAACAGAACAATCACCATTTTTCAATTATAATTTGCTGTATTATTTTACTATTATATGTAAAGGAAGAGAAGATCAAATATTTAACCTTCTCGTTTTGCGCGACTATTCATTTTTTTAAAAAAACAAACTATTCATATTTTTATTAACCAATTTATATGAACCACTGTATTCCAGCTAATGTACGAAATTACTTTAAAGGAAATGTATGTATTGGGTCAAAGCATTGAGCACATCAGGAGAGCTCAAATTTTTGGCATCTAGTAAATGTGTTGAATTATGAACCCATGACTATCCCACGCATAGAGAGAAGGTATTGTTCATGGAATGGGCAACTATTAACTTTATGCATATAAGACCAGAGAAGTATAAACTAATACCAAAAATCACGCTACACATTATGATAAAACTTGACCTATTCATTACCTACACGATAAATTAAATGCAGATAAGCATATGTTGGAGGATCAGGAAAACATTGACCAATAATAACGCCATTCAAATAAACATTAAGCATAACTGGATACAACACTTGGATTCAGTAACATGAGCAAGTTAGAAAATCTGTTCAGATGGAGCATGAGAATGCTAACTCAGCAGTGAAAAATATACATTATTTACACAATATAATCAAAGATGATCAAATCTAAGATAATACAATAGGCATAACCAGCATAGTGACAAAAAGCAGTCCAGAAACATGATGTCAAGACCAATCCTCACTAGATATATGTGCTGGTTTGCAAAGTATTAGATTGGATAGTGAACAGAAATGAGAAAGAATAGTCATCATCTTCAGCAGTAAAATTAAGCTCACAGCCATTTTATTTCACATTGCGCAATTACCTTAAATATTAGGATATTCATCAGTGTCACAACAAAATTCTATCCAATAGCATCAAATAATTCAACAAACAATTCCTTATAATGGATAACAAATACTTAACTCAGAAAATTGCAAGATCTTGTTAACGGCAGATATTGCCAACCCCTACTCTTGGAGCAATACCTCTGATTTAAAAATACATGGATAGTGTGCTCCCACCTCCAAGAAAAAATGTTAGTGACAGATAAAAGAGAGTGACAATAATAACTGATGAATGCATATCAAGAAAATATCTGACCTTCATAAGTCTTCCTTTGCTCCAAAGTATTGCTAAGTGATTCAAATGCATAAGGTGCCAGTCTGCAAAGCGTTATGCTTTCATCCAAAAAACAGAGGTTGTAAGTTTCAAGTAATTAATCACAAGTTTCAAGCCAATGATTGAGTCACCCATTTATTAGCTATTTAGAAATTGCAATTTACATCAAAATAACTGTAAATCGACAGACCCACATTTTCTTTGCTCTTTGATTTGGATGATTATTTCATGGAAGCACCTTGTACATAAATATGTCCTACTGATCTAAAACGACCTCCAAACTCTATCAATGTTTCTTCTTGCATTTTTATTCAGCATCAGATGACTTATACAGATAAATAACAGCTCCTCAAATCTGATCCATCACATGTACAAATCACTGTATGTGACAAGTCAAAACCCCCTCCATGGAATTAAATCTGAAGTATTTAAAGTGAGAGTTGTTGCATGTCCTGTCTGCTTCTCCATGACTTATCATTCTCGATTTTTCTCACATTTTGGTCATCATAAGTCCGTAAGCTGGAGCTTGCCTCTTCAGTGTCTGAACAACCTGGCCGCTCAGTTAGAAACTGCTCCCAGAAAACATCATTCACTCGGGCAGGAGGAGCTGAAGGGCCTTGATTGTTAGTTGAAGCTTCCTGGCCCAGGCCACCTGCATCAATACTTTTGTTCTTTTCAGAATCTTTACCAGTGGCACCATTGTTAAGATCAGCTGAACTGCCAGATTCCTGACCAGAGGATTGTGGAACTCTAGCTGGAAAAAGGCTGCTATCCACTTGCAGAGCTGTGGATGCAAGAGTCAGGTTCAGATGGCAGGCGATGAGTCCTTCTCCTTCTTCAGAAGCATGAGAATGCAGAAAGTCTTGAAGCTCCAAGTTTTCGTTTCTCTGTGCTGGCATTGGCAACAAAATGTTTGTTCTTGAGAGATATGACGTCCCAGTATCTGAAAGATCCAGTGCATCTGGTGCGAAAGAAAGAACTTCAGCTCTTTCGTGTATATCCTTTGGAACCCTTTCAGAGGATTGTAGTGCGCTCCCCTCCTCTTCATTGGTGCTATGTGTACTACCAGAAACACGGTTACCATCAGACAGAGCTGGAGAAAGTTCAAGTTTCAGTTTATCGAAGAAATCCCGGTGGAAAGTGGGACAAAACTCAGGAGACTTTGAACTGCTACTGTGGTTGTCCACAAAACCACCCTCAAGGACTTCCTGAGAGCAACCAATTCCTGGTAATCGTCTCTTTCTATTGTTATTGTTGCCAGACAAGTCCACAGTGGTTTCAGACATCTGGACAAGATTTTTTACAAACAAAGGGTTCTTAACAGCTTTTGCCAGGAACTCCATCATTCTCGCCTGCCTCTGCTCCATCTGCTTTACCCGCAGATCCACGTCTTCTAGCTGAATCCTTGTTGCAGGTTGCTGAAGTTTGAACTGCCGGAGATCAGCCTGAAGGGAACTTCTCTCCTTGTTAAGCTTTTCAATCTCTTCTTCCAGCGCAGCCCGTTCAGCATCCCCGGATCCTACCGGGTGACTGTGGCTGTGTATGGGCTTTCTTCGATGAATGTTTTTAAGAAGATGCTTTTGATCTTTTATGAATTCTTCATTGGCAAACTCCCACCGCTCTGAATCTATCTTCCGGAATCCCTACAGAAAATACCATAGAAGATAGTCTTGTTAGGAGGGCCATCATTGATACACAATACATAAAATTTCAAAGGATTCGAGTTGGCTATGTATATCTGTTGTACCATAGATTCTCATATGATCTCCCTTGAAATTTTGAACATACTTTCATCACATTAATTCATCTTTCATCAATCAAGAAAATAATTATTCAGATTTCTTCACTAAATAGCAAGAAAACGTAAATTGATTTCAAGATTGAATTCAAACAGGTACAAAGCAACTCCAAACAGACTATGAAAGGGAAATCTTTTCGTCTGATTTCAATCAGCTGCTCCATCTTTTTTTTCCTTCCCAAAGTTGGCTAATTTCCTGGAACTTGAATTATCAGTAAAATTGTCATAAGATTATATGGGTGTTTCTAAAACAGGAAGCTAAGAGAACATGAAATTGGGAAGGTTTAAAGAGATCATATGGCATGTAGTGGTTGAGCTCTTAAAAGCTTACTCTAAAAAAATATGATATCCTTCCATGTATGTAGTTTCTCACAACACATATTTATTCGTAACAGTCATTAAAAAAAAAAGAGGATCAAAGGTCACCCCCAAGATGGAGTGACCTTTTTTGTTTTCTCAGAATTATACCCCTGTTTATTCTCTATGAATGAAGGCGGTAGGGTCCTACCACCTCCTCAAAAAATTAAAAAGTAAAAAAAAAAGAAGAGGATCTTTAATGTCTATTCTCAATACAAGATATCTCCCCCAAGAAGAAATCATAAAATAAACAATCCATGTTAATAACCCCTAAGATAATAATCATCCTTTCAAAGATACAATTCATGAAAGTTACCATCCTTACTTATATTCATCGCATTGGCACCCAATAATGATAACAAGCATGAAGCAGTGGCACTGTTAATGGGCAAATTTCCTAAATTTGATATAATTCAAATCATCTTTATGATTGTCATACCCAATAGAGGATCCTTACAGTGTTTGTGTGTGTGTATTCCTTACCGGATAATCCAATATAAACAATATCTCCATACTCCATAACCAACATTTCATAAGGAAAAAAAAAAAACAAAAATACCCTCCAATCAGCAGTTTCAGGATCAATGTTAACCGCAAATGGCTAAGTTGATACCAGCTTCACTTTATGACATGTACTGTACTACTATAAAACTCATTATACAATATCAGAATTTTATTCTTCTACTTTTTTCCTTTTATATTCCTACTAACTCACATGCATAAATTTTCTCAAAAAAAAAAAAAAAAATTTACATGCATAAATTTCTTCAATTGAGGAAAAATAGAATAGTGTTCTTCAAGAAAAGCATAAGTATTTTAAGCACATTATATATCAAGGAAGAAATAGCATTGTATACAAAAAATTAACAGCATATCTTTGTACAATAGGTATTGATTCAGGCCTAGCCAAAATGACACTGATTCCCAATCTGCCTCTTATTAATCGATTAATGTAAAGCTTAGCTCAACTCAACATGAATCAGAACTAGAAAAGTGGATTGCAAATATTCATAAGTATAATGTTCATAATTATAATGGCTCAGATCCATTACTCATTGTGGCAGGTTTGCTCCAATGAGATTTGATCAGCTGTCGGTATGGATTGAATATTTCTTTCCGTTCTACATTAAACATTGCTGGTTTCAGTCCTGACTTAGCCAAACCTTACCAAAATATGTATCTTCATTAATGAGCAGATCACGCATTCATCAGCAAATATTAGAAATCAAATCCACTGAAATTGTGTTAAATAGATCGTCACTATAGAAAACCAAACAATAAGAAATCTTACTATTACTGGTAAATCCTTTACTTACTATATATCTCGGAAATAATCTCCCAGAGGAATG
This sequence comes from Acorus gramineus, assembly GCA_030737835.1. Taxonomy (NCBI): domain Eukaryota; kingdom Viridiplantae; phylum Streptophyta; class Magnoliopsida; order Acorales; family Acoraceae; genus Acorus; species Acorus gramineus. The sequence continues at coordinate 4,290,699 of JAUJYN010000012.1, forward strand.
ACATGCAGAAAAGGAAACCCTGACTCACTGCAAGTACTCTCAACCATTCACATGCCCAAATTCGACATATTCAGAACCCCTCATAAATAACATTAAGTTCAAAAGCTATACCTCACTAATTGAACTAGAATTTTGTTGTACAGAAAGTTTTGAAATTCCAACGTCCACAATACAAAGACTTCATCCTCACCCTCCTCCACAATGGGGTCAGAATATTCCCATCAACGTTACTACAGATCGAAGCCCAACCAAAGGCCATGTAGAGTCAGGAAAGCAAGAATCTTCTAAATCAATCAATGTAAATAATAATACTGCAGATCCTTTATTATAAACACCATATTCAGAACTCATCTAAAACCCGAAGTTAAAATGATTTGCGTTAAGTTTCTCTTCACGTTCTACCTTAAGGGTTGTTGGTTTCACTCCTCACTTGCCCAACCTGACCAATGTGCATCTTCATTAATGAGAGGATCATGCAATCATGAACAAATATTAGAATCCAAATCCACTGATATCGCATTAAATAGATTATCACTATAGAAAACCAAATGATATGAAATTCTATTATTAACCAGTAAATCATTTACTTACTTTACATCCCGTATAGAATCTCCTAAAAGAATGATATTCAGAAGAGCAAATGCTGACTTACTGCAAGCACTGTCAACCATTCAGCATATTCAGGACCATCATGGATATTGTTAAATTGCATTCTGTTATACAAGAACCAAGTCAAACTCCACCGATTTTAAAACTCCAATTTCCGCAATACCAAACCTACATCCTCCCCCTCCTCATCCACGACGGGATCAAAATTTACTCATCAACGTTACTAAAGATGGCAGCTAGACCAATTTCCATGTAGAGTCAAGAAAGCAAGAATTGTCTAAATCAAGCCATGTAAATAATAAAACTGCAGATCTTTAATCATAAACACCCAAATTCACAACTCATCTAAAACCCAAAACTAAAATGATTTGTATTGAGTTTCTCTTCACGTTGACTGGATTCACTCCTGACTTGGCCAAACCTAACTAACATGTGTCTTCATTAATGAGCGAATCATGCAACCACGAACAAATATTAGAAACCAAATCCACTAACATCGCATTAAATAATGTTTTACAAAATGCTAGGCGCCTGTCAGGCAGTCAATTTTCACCTAGGGATTACATTAAAACCAACTTCACTAGTATCACATTAAATAAATTCTCACTACTAAAACCAAATGATATGAAAACTTACTATTACAAATAAATCATTTACTTTGCTTATATCCAAAGGAATGACATCCAGAAGAGGAAACCCTCATTCACTGCAAATACTCTCAACCACTCACATCCTCAAATTCAGCATATTGAGATCCCATCATAAATAGAAGTAAGATATAAGGCTATACTATGCTAATTGAACTCAAATTCTATTATATAACAAAATAATTCAACCTTCATTTTAGAACTCTAAATACCAAACCTTGATCCCCCTCCAACACCCCCCTCCCCCCCCCCCCCCCCCGCAACTCCTTCACAACCGGATCAAAATAAAGCCAAATACCTAAATCAAACAACGTAAATAACAGAACTGCCGATCATTGATTCTAAACATCCAAATTCACAACTTATCCAAAACCAAAAACTAAAAAAACGACTCAACCAATCATCAATTCCCAAACAAATCCAGCACATCCACAACTCCAAACCCTATGATATAACCGATCGAACATTCAAAAATCACAGAGAGACAGAGAGAGAGAAAGTCATTGTGTGTCTGTGATTTTACATAGGTGTTGAGTTGGCGGATGAAGCTGGAGAAGTTGTTGTGCTTGAAGTAGGTCGGGAGGAGAACCCTCGCGAACTCCTCCGGATTCCAGACGACGAAGCTCGCCTTGCCGGGACTCCACGAGACGATCTCGTCCGTCGACATGTCGTCCACCATCTCGTACGTCTTCAACAGGAAGGGAGCCGGCCCTCCCGACCCCCCACCACCACCACCACCGCTGCCCTCCATGAATTTAGGGTTCCGAATCTCCTCGTTTTGTGAGACGGGATGCGATGATGAAAAGTTTCTAGAAGAAAAGTCGTCTTTTTTTTTTTTTTTTTTAAAAAAAATATTTATAGAGGTCCACCTGGTCCAGATTTTCAACGGGGGATCTGCAACACGCGTTAAGAGCGGGGAAGGAAAGGGGGAGGGTGGTGAGTTTAAGATTAGGATTACTCGCGGTGGGCGGGTGAGAGTTTTAGTACGTACGCACCGAATTGTTGTCGATACGGTCACCGGGCAGTACTGATTGGTGGAAACCGCGAACCGGTGGAGACTACTCAGTTTTTCGCCCAATCATGTGGAAAAACATTTTTTTTTTTCCTTTTTAAATTTATTTTTTATATATTTTTTTATTAAACCGTTTTAAATATATTTTTTTAGGAAAAATATCATAGAAACTTTTTTTACGATATAATTGGGGGACCCACTTTATCAGAAACCCACCCCATTAAAAAAAAATTAAAAACAGTTTTCTTGGATTGTTGTAGTAAGAGAAAACCCACCCCGAGGTTGATACTCTCTCTGACGATGGTGATTAATTATGGTCGACTGAGAGTTGGCGTGTGTACCAACCTAGGTCTGCAACTACTTGGGCGACGGTGTTGAAGTATGATCGCCAGAAAGTCTAGCGAGCTAAAGTCAGATAAAATAAATTCACATTGTTACAAGTTTCAAACCAATTATGACAAATTTCACATGTAAATACATAGAATATACAACCATAGCAGTATCATCACACATCAAAATATAATGTTCGCATTTCATAACCAATCATTCATGTAATTATACAACAAAATACGTGTTTAAATTTCACAATCATTTATGTGACTATATCGATTTTTCAATGTATAAAAATAAATAATATATCGAATAAAAACAATTACTCATTTTTCAAAAAATAAAATAAACATAAAAACAATTGCTTGACAAAAAAAAAAAAAAGACATGCTTCGTCTCCACCCCCTCTCTGTTTTCATATCGGCATTTTATTATTATTATTATTATTATTATTATTATTATTATTATTATTATTATTATTATTATATTATTATTATTATTATTTCATGATATTATCTTTTCTCTTCATGTATAACTTTTAAAATTTAGACATGTATTTTGTAGTGTAGTCACATATATGGTTGGTTATGGAATGCTAACATTGTATTTTAATGTGTTATAAATATAGCAATGACTATCTATTCTATGTGTTTAAATGTCAAATTTGTTATATTTGGTCTGAAGCTTGGGCAACCATAGTTCAACACCGTCCCTGAGTGGTTGTCGACCTAGGTTGGTACACACGCCAAACTCTCAGTCGACCATAATTCACCACCATCACCAGAGGGAATACTGATCTCGGGGTGGGTTTTCTCTTACTGCAACAATGCATGAAAATTATTTTTAATTTTTTTTAAGGGGGTGGATTTCTTATAAGTGGGGTGCATATATCCTATAAATACCCAAATTAGAACCTCACCCCCAAAGAATCTTTTTGGTCAATATTTCATCACGGAGAATTAGAATCCTCTCAATTTTAAGGATACATGATAATGTCACATCCTGTCCATTTTTCAAAATCCAGCCTATAAGTGTGTTGAATTTTTTAATAATAATATACCTCATCTAATAAAGTACGTGTTTTATGAAACATATATTCTAATGAATTGTATAGATGCATTTATAAAAAAATCTGAATTTTTTTTATTGAAGCTATATTTTGCTAAGATGAGTATATGCTCTGATAATTTTCTATCAACGTAATATATATGAGGCTAGAATTAGAACTGGAAAAAAGTCGTATGTAACAATTTTAAATGCTCAGAGTTAACTGGGTCGGGCTGTGACCCGGCCTAAATTTTGTTAAAAAACCGCAAATACCAGCACAACCCAGTTTCATTAGAAAAACCTCAGTATAGCCTAGCCCAGAGTTTGTTAGAAAAACCCTAAACTACCAGTACACTCCATATTGTTTTAGAAAACCCCCAAGATATATTTGTTATGTAAACCTCATTTTACCCTAATTGAATTTTTTTTTTCTTTACATCTTTTGCAGCCGTCGATGGTGTAAAAAACATCTTAACCAAACACCAACCTCCAGTATGTAATGAAGATTTTGATTTAATTTTTAAATTCTTTTATTCTTTCAATTTTTATCTTTTTCTTTTTGTTTTTCTAACTCAAACATTGTAGCGATTGTCTTGACGATGTTCAACATTGACAGAACTGTGATCAACGATAGGCGGAGTGACAACAGTGCGAAGACGCGTCTCCTCAGCAACTAACTCAAAAAGAACCGTATCAAGAGACAGTTTGGGAGAACGATGAAGAATCTGTGCACGAATAGCCTCGAACTCAGGACGAAGACGCATCAAGAATTGGTACAATCGTTGACGATTACGGTACTCACGATAGCGTGTCAGAAAAATACCCTCCATTCTGAGGATCCATAGGTGCGAGTTGATCCCAGTAATCAGACAAAAGAGAATAAAAATCACGAATAGAAAGCTCCCCTTGATAAGAAGTAGAAATGTTTAGGTGCCATCATATTGTTAAATGTTTCTTATTCAGTCCTTTTTGTATTGAAGACTATCTATTAATATAGACATAATTGTTCCTTTGGGCATAGCCTTACCATGAAATGCAGTTTGTGTTACTTTCAATACTATGTTGAAAGTATTGAAAGTAACACAAACTGCATCACCATATGTTAAATCGTTTGTGTTAAATCGTTTGTGTTAAATGAGATGATTTGAAGATTCTGAGAGTTTGTGTTAAATCGTTTTGACAAGATTCTTACACATCGTCATCACCATATGTTATTAAATGTTTGTTCTAATGATACTCTGAAAAATTAATTTGTTGATTTTCCTGCTAATATCATCTTCAAACTTGTCATAACTTCTCTATAAATTTTTTTTCATAATTGTTGTCATTTTTCATGTTCATGGTTCTTGTAGTTTCAAAGTTAAGTGGATCATGAATGTTGTTTTGTGTACTTGTAGTTGTGAATATTGTTGTTCTTCTTGTAGTATTGTATTGTGTTTTTTACTTATAGTTTCAAAGCTACATGAACATGAATGTAAATGTTGTTTTATTGGTTTCAAAATTCTATAGAACATGGATGTGGATGTAGTTTCAATGAAAAATGATTTTCAAAGGAGATTAAATAAACATGTGGACTGATCCGTGGGTTAATGGCGAAGGACTCAAGGATTTTTTAAATGGGAATCAGAGGTTTAACGTGGGGACGTCCAAACCAAGCCAATGTTAGCTGTTTTCTTAACAATGGCACACGGTGAAACCGGCCAGGTGGCTTCCTGATCTACTCTCTCTTTGGGAGGAGATATGTTAAATAGAAGTGGCAGGTGAAGGTCCTTCTATCCTAATCTGGACAGGCAACAAATCAGGGCGGGCTATGACCTCCTCTGTTTGGCATGCAGTCCGGCTTCACCAACCTTCCCTTCCTTGGACAAAGGGCAACTGGCAGCCTTCGCAACCCCCATGTCAAAGCTTCTTGTGCTGGCAGGCGCTCCACAACAAGCTCCCCACGCTGGACATGCTTCATCGCTTTCAACTTGTTCAGGACCCTTAGTGTAAACTCTGTCATTCATCTCCTAAATCTGCAGAGCACCTTTTTCTACTCCTTGAAGCTACTCGTCTACTTCCTTGAAGCTGCGCACTCCCAAGCGTAGAAAAGAGGCATGCTATGTATCCTCACACAAATTTTTTGGTCTCTATGGACAGAACGCAACAGTCGTGTTTTTAAAGAAACAACCAATCGTGTTGCTGATCATCTAGCTGCGGCCCAATCTGCAATAGGTATCAGAGAATTCCCTCCCTCCCAACTATGGGATGCTGATGCAGCGTGGTGGTCACGCTTTTCTGCGGATCCGATCAAAGATGCATGATCTGCAGGCTCCAACGACGCTGTTGATTCTTCATGAAGAATGCCAGGACGATGGGCTTCAACGTATCTGTTGATTCCAAAGAATACCAGAAACGATGGACTTCTATGAATCTGTTATTCTACTCAAAACAACAAAGACAATAGCATAATTTTAATAAAGAGAATAATCTTAAATATTCAAATATCTAATCTCCCTTAATTTTGTGTTTATAGAGTTTATTTATAGAGTAGAGAATCTTAACAAACTAGGATCTCAACAATAAATCTTTCACATCACCTAATCTTAACTGAATTCTAAATAAATAATACAAAACATATATGAATATATCTAAATATAAAAATATGAACTAATCCTAATTATCCATAAAAGATATGATAAACCTAACAAATAATATTAAAATTGCAAATCATCAACAATCGTCAATTTGGTGGTTCTAGATCGAATGGTTCATGATCGTGCTGCCTCATTCTCTCTCTCTTTAGAAAAACTCGTCCTTGAGTTTAGTTGAACAATTTGGTGATGAAGTCCGAGTAGTTGATGACGTTATCCACTGAATTTTGATTCTATGACTTTAAGGTCATTCAACAAATTGATTTTTGCACTCTGTCGATCTTCGGTGGTGATCATGGGATTTTTTTTTATAGATATATATGGGATTGGAATGAAAAGAAATATACGGTGGGTTGGGTGTTTTGGAAGGAAAACTTGGGTACGAGGGGTTAAATGAATTTTTTTTTTTTTTATATGAAATGAAGAGGTTGGTTTCCGGTGGGGTTCTGTCTGGGATTGTATGGGGTGGCGTGGTTGGGATTTTTTTTTTTTTTTTGCAAAATGTACGGGTAATATGGGAGGGTCAAAGGTAGATTGAGAATTGTAGATTGAAAATTTTTGTTTTTCTCTCATAATGAAGGGAATATGGGTTCAGGGAAAATGGAATTTTTTTTTTTTGGGTAAAATATAGGGAAGTGATTGATAAAATGGGATATGGATTCACCAGTGGCAGCAGCTCGGCAACGACAACGACGGCGACACTCAATAACTCTCGACAGAAGTGGTGGCTGTGCTTAACAGCAACTGCAACGATGACTGTTTGGTAGCGGCGGGGCTCGGAGGCAGTGGCTCTCGACGGCAGCGACGCTCAACTGCAGGGCGGCTCGCAGTGGTAGTCGTAACTTGGCTCTGATACCAACTGATGCAGCGTGGTGATCACGCTCTTCTGCGAATCCGATTAAAGATGTAAGATCTGCAGGCTCCAACGACGCTGTTGATTTTTCACGAAGAATGCTAGGATGATGGGCTTCAACGTATATGTTGATTCCAAAGAATTCTAGAAACGATGGACTTCTATGAATCTGCTATTCTACCAAGAATAACAAAGACAATAGGAGAATTTTAATAAAGAGAATAATCTCAAATTTTCAAAAATCCAATCTCTCTTAATTTTGTGTTTGCAGAGTTTATTTATAGAGTAGAGAATCTTAACTTTCACGGAATCGATCCCCTTTTGACTGTATATGTGGAGCTCAGCATGTCTGGAAGCACGGGAGAACGCTCTTTTGCTGATATTATTACCAGTATTCGATACTGGGTTATTCATAGCATTACTATACCTTCCCTATTCATTGCGGGTTGGTTATTCGTCAGTACAGGATCTCAACAATAAATCTATCAAATCACCTAATCTTAACTGAATACTAAATAAAAAATATATATCTAAATATAAAAATATTAATTAATCCTAATTATCCATAAAAGATATGATAAACCTAATAAATAATATTAAAATTACAAATCCTCAGCAATCGTTCATTTGGTGGTCCTAGATCGAATGATCCATGATCGTGCTGCATCATATGCCCTCCTCCGCATGCTCTTACAAGGAGACAAGGATAAAATAATCCAGCTTAAAGAAGTCCATTGATATGCTGCCAGTCCTTCTGTTAGGTAGCTCTTCTAAGCTCAATAGAGGGCTATTGTAACCTGTTCTTCATTTCCATTGTGTCGTGTTGATGTTTTCATTCAGCCCACGTTTTTGTCACTCCTTTTTTGTAAAACCCTGTACATTCTTCTAAAGCAATAGAAAATCTTATTACCCAGCAAAAAAAAAAAATATGTAGTTCCAAAAAACTCTCCAATTAACTCATTTTAGTTTAGTGTGTTGTTTTTGTTCTGTTTCATCCAGATCCTGATACTTTGTACCTTCCTATCATCAACAACTTATGTTGTTCTACTTGTAGCTCCTGTTTTTTTCCTCTGCTTTGGTCTCAACTTACATATTCAACCATATATGTAAAACTAGTCCATGAATGTGTGTGTTGTTTTTTTTTTTTTTTCTACTGTTTGTAGTTGCTCAAAACAACCTGGAATAGACTACATCAACACAAAAAACCATTCATTTTACAAATATTGTACTCTAACCCCCCGTTTGGGGTGAAGCATAAACCATGGATATGGGAGAATACAGTAGAATAGCCCCCAAACAGCTGTTTGTTTAATAAGAATAAACCTTGATAGCTATGTCTGGATAAGCTAAGATAAGGCCTGATAACTATTCTAAGAAAATGGTGGAATTGCTTATCAGGGCTTATCTATGCAAATGGATAAAAATAATCTTCTCTGTCATTTTAAAATTTTTATCTAACCTAACACTCTCTGCACACATTCCAAAAACTGTCACATCTATCATATAACACACACATCTCTCATACTTATTCCCAAACACAAATAATTTATGCAGGGGTATAGTTGTCATTTAAAAAGTCATAAACTCTTATCCATCTCTTATCTACCATCTATCCTTACTTTATCCAAGGTGAACCAAACAACAAAAAGATCAATTTTACGTTTCCCAATGAGAATAACAGAAAAGACAACCAAACAAAAATTTACCTATTCAACATGGATTGTTATCTATCCTAGTATAACTATCAAGGACGAATAACCCTATGTCACACCCCAAACAGGGGGGTAATAGACTAGATCAACACAGAAAAAATCATTCATTATACAAATATTGTACTCCAATAAACTAGATCAACAGAAAAAAACTAGTTTAATACATTCAACCTGTTTAAGAAATTCAATCTTTTTTAATACAAAAAACCTATTTAATACATTCAACTTGTTTAATACAGAAAACATGTTTATTATATAAAATATGTTAAACACATTTAATCTGTTTAACACAAAAAACCCATTTAATACATAGAAACTGTTTAACACAATCGACATGTTTAATACAAAAAAACCTGTTTAATACATTCAGCCTCGACAATCAACTTGTTTAATACATAAAACCTGATCAAACACATTCAACTAGAACATAAAATATGGCCTTTCATGAAAAAAGGAGCATCTATGCCTTTTAAAAACTAGAGTGCCTCTACCATTGAAACATGGAGCATGTCTAACAGAAAAATTAGAGCTTTAGTACCTATGGATTATGTTGAAAATGAAATAAAAAGTTGAAATAAAATATGTTAAGTTTATGTACCACAAGTCAATCAATAGTTGAAGCTTGAGTGTATCATTATATGCTTGAACATTTTAACTGAACAAATCTGAATCACTAATAAATAACACACATATTCAAACACATATCTAGTAAAAAAAATATACATTCACTCTACAATGAACTTGTTATTAAAACATATATTTAACAAGTTATATACATTCAGTCCACATATTCAACCATAACTTCAAATATATATATCAAACAATTATTTAACAAACAAAAAGAAACCCTTTTTTTCATCACATTCAACAAACAAAATGAAACTTTTTTTTTTTTTAACACATTCAAGATTTCTTAAAAAAGAAAATAACTTCACGAGTGGGGGTCGTCGGGGGTCGCAGAGAGAGAATAGACAGTCGGGGGTCGTCAAGGTCATAGAGAGAAAATAGTGGGTAATTGATAAACCGGATGTAATGTAACAATTATACTGAGGTACATCCGAAGTGCACAAACATATTTATTTTAAACAATAAAACATCAAGATCAAGTGAGCCCCCGCAATCAACCTCCCTTGCACCTATAGAAGGGTGTACACGGCCTCGTCTGTTTGTTGGACGGCAATGGAATACAACCATTTGGACCGACATATGGTTCCCCAGGCGTGCCGCGGCAGACAGGTTTACCCCCTTCCAGCGCACCTTTACTGATTGATTTCATCGCCTGAAGGATTCTCCGGCTCGTCTCAGACTCCATTGACCACTCATCATCATCGTCCTCTTCTTCTTCGATGCGCTCCCGGATCAATGACGACGAAGATCTGTTGCACCTTGTCGTCATCGTCGTCGTCACATGTGCAGAGAATGATGACATGATTGCTAGATTGGCCTGCACAAATAACACTACAATGATCAGTAGAGCAAATGAGAGGAACTGGATCTTTTGCTTCACCATGGCTAGCTTCTTTTCAGTAGCTGTAGTGATATAGGATGCATGGCTTTATGATTGAATATATAGCTGGAATTTTCTTGTTATGAATGGTGTATATATATATATATATATATATCAGAGGAACTTAATTTGGCTTTGGTAGTGGGTCTTTTAATATGATAAGAACTAATCACCCTCTAGTGTCAGGGGAAGAGGTTAGATAGAGTAATACTGAATAACAATTCAGCTTGAAATGGAAGAGAGAAGTGGGTACGGATTGGGTCAGATCCAATTAGAACCCCGATGAGTTGAAAAATAAGGTTATATTGGATCGTGCTCCGTCCACCAACCTACATTATAAAGGTTATATTCGATCGTGCTCTGTCCACCAACCTATATTATAAAGGATATATTCGATCGTACTCCCTCCCCCAACCTTTATGAAGGTTATATTGGATCGTACGCCGTTCACCAACCTATATAAATGTTATAATATTGGATTGTGCTTGGTCCAACGAGTTGCCTGGAGGGTTGAGAAAATCTAAACCTTTATTTGAAACCAGAATATGATTTATTTTTCAATATATATTTATTCTTGCATAAGTGAGTATAATTAAGGATAAAGTGATTTTGTGTTTGGTTGTGTTTTGAATTATTCTCGTTGGTAAATTTAAGAATAAGGGTCCGTTTGGTTTTATGTAATTTGATTTCTTAAAGATTTCATTTTAAGTAGAAAAACTTTTTTCAGCAAAGGAAATCCATTTTCGGTGTTTGGCTGTATTGAAATCATTTTACGGAAAATAATATCCGTCATTTTTTTCCCATAAATGTTAACATGAAATTCTTTTCTAGTGTTTGGTTCTATAAATTCAAAAAATATTGTTTTTCATATGTATGCATTAATACAAAATTATGAATATAAAAAATATAATAACAACAAGTAGATCAAAATTATTAATAAATACAATTACAAAAATTATTGTTGCATTCCATTATTTCAGAATAACAATACCTACACTATTTAACCTTATTAGTCATAAAAAAAAAAGGTACTATTTAAAATGATGATTTTTCAAAATATGTAAGTTTCATAAAATTATAAAAAGTTGACTAAATAAACTTATCACCTAATAAATTAAAATTCAACGTGTCCTTTGTTCTATTTATATTAAAAAAATATTAAAATTAAATAACATTTTAAAAAGTTCAAAGAATAACCATATCACCTAAAATTTTTCCTACAAAATAGATAGTCTATCCCATTTTTTTTTAAAAATCAAATATATGACCAATTCAAAGTTCACAATTAACCTTATCTTATCAAATCTGATCAATTTTTTATCCATCAATTTCGCCGTGGCTTTTTTTTTGTTAAAACTATTTTTATTTAGATTATATATATATAATTAATCGTTTGGGATAAATTCAACTAGCTTTCTTTTAAATTATCTTATCAAATATTTATTATTTGAAATAACCTTATCATTTGAAATAATATCATACACATCTGATTATCTATCCCATTTTTGTAATATATATATATATATATATATATATATATATATATATATATATCATCTTCATCTTATCAAACCTTTCCAATTGATATGAATAAAAAAAATTCAACGTGGCATTTATTGGATCTTATTTTGGATTATTGGATTATTTAGATTCATTAAAATCCCTATGACCCTTAAAAATTCTATTTTAGTAAATTTTTAATCATATAATCTATTATGTATTTTGTTCAATAAGATATCATGTCTAACATGGCATTAATAAAATATACAAATCAGATTTCAAAATATTTTGGATTAAAAACAATTATATGCATCCAACGTTCTTAAAATGAATTTTTTTTTTCAAAATTCTTTTTTTAAAATTAAGACATGAATTCACAAACATAAACTTAACATATGAAAAAATAAATAGAAAAACATACCTTTTCTTTTTTGATGCACTAACAAAAATGAAAACAAAATGAGACAATAAAAAATGGAGGAGAAAGAGAGTTGAGAGCTTTTAAGGATTTCTAGATGCAAGTTTACGCACCCCACTCTGTATCACAAAATCGGTATTTTAAGGTAGTTATGTATTTTATTTTCTGTTGACTTTATTTTCAAATGCACCCAAACAGAAATTTGTAACTGATTTTTCCAAAAACTTGGTACATGTAGAAGTTTTACATGAAAACAAACAGACCCTAAATGTTTGGTTGTTTGGGTAACTGCGAATGAATATGGAAAATGATTTATAAAATGTGAAAAAATAATGATAATTGATTTGACATTGATTTATAAGAGGATGTGATTTATAACAGATGATGACAATTAATTTGACAGTGAGCCCACATATTATTTGGGTAGAATAACATAGGATAACTTTAATTTCAGAGGTTGGTTGGAATCCATACACCACTTTATACCAATTTATTCTGCATAATATATTCCAGGATATACCAGACAAACAAACGGGTTAAAACCCCTATTCCAGTCAATACCAGGTTATCGGGGGGCTTATTTCCGTTCCAAAAGGGGGCTAAGGGCTGGTTTGAAAATGAGATAAGTGATGGGATAAGGGGTAATTATGATGATAAGTGCGGGAGATGACAGCTTATCTCATTTAGTATAAAAAATAATTGAAAAAAAATGCGGACAATTATCTTGATTTTGAAAATAAAATCAAGGCTTTTTTGTTCCACGTGAAGGCTGGAATAACATTTATCCTCACCTTTTGTCTTAATTTTTATAAATGTGAATAATGACAAAATTGATGAACTTTTTAACCCTTAGAATTAGGATAACTTATCCTTAAGATATTAACTTTTTGCCAAACCAAACCTAAAAGGAAGCGGAAAAAAAAAATTTAGGACTGAAGGGGGTGACTATTCACTTTCCAAAATGATATTTTAAACATTTAAATATGTATATAGAATTATAAAGAATATAGTCACCCCTTTTAATTTACAAGGGATACATCGATACAACAGCTGTTGAAAGAAGCAATGGTGAAGCCAAAGATGCGGTTCCTCGCATTAGCTCAAATGATTATAATAGAGCTAAGAAACCTGTCTTCAGTTGTTCTGATTGTTTTGGCGCGCTTAACATGCAGAAAAGGGGGTGTCAGTGTAACGAAGCCTATATGTGCAGGCAACCCTGACTCTTATGCATCAGTTCTGTGCCCAAGCTGGAATTGTTGGATCTTCATTCTATTTCTCTTACCTTCTTTCTTGTTATGCCTTATCTTATTGGTGTTTTTATTATTTAAATAAGAATGTCTACTTCTAGTCTCCAATGTTCATAGTATAACGACACAAAGTTTACCTGTGTTAATTAAGGATATGTCTTCTGTTCGAGTTTTGATGCTGATTTACCCACCTGTTTGTTAGTGATTAATCGAAAGAATTTTTCGTGAGATTGAGAAAAACAGGCGCAGATAGCATTCATAGTTTAACTGTAAGTCAATCACGAAGGGTCTCTCCAATATAAAAAAAAAAAAAAAAACAAAAACAAAAAAGAATGCCCACTTCTACCGTGGGGAGGAGCTCCTTCCGGTAGATGTCTATTCTACTATTGGACTCTTTTGTTATGTTATTTTTATGTTTTTGTTTGCTTTTGTATTCTGGACATAATTCTTATAATATAAGGGCCAGTCATGATAGTCATGATATCCAGGCCTCAAAATATAAGCCCCACTTACAAACCCCACGAGGTGTCATCATCTCATTAGTTGGTTTGTTGACTTTTTAAAAAGGGTAAAATAGTAAAATACAAATATGCCCTTCATTAAAAATCTGTCCCATTATATTAACCCGAATTCCCTTTTTTTCTCTATTCAATTACTAATTTTCCACGGTTACACTAAAATTTATGTATTTGAACATTTGAATTTTGAAATTCTTACCTAGTAACATAATTTTTTATTTCAGTTATACCCAAAGCTTACCTAAATTGTCTTTTTTTTTTGTCAAAATCCTTCAAACGGCTACTTTTTTTTTTTAAATTACATTTGTACGATATACATTTTTTTTTGAAGAATGTTATTAAATAAGCATTCTAGTATTTCACAAACATCTTTTCAATTTACATAAATAAGAAACATCTCAAGAAATGCAAATACATTTCCTAAATGCTTACATCTCTCACAACTATTTGTTATATTTACATAAATATTGTTACATTTACATAAATATAACATAACAGTTATATTTACATAAATGTTTTACATTCCATGCAATGCTTAAACAATTTAAAATCAGATCATCTCTTCAATAGTCAGTTACATTTTATGAAAAACAACAAACACTTTTTTTGTTGTGAGTTATATTTAACAAATGTTACATGAACTATTTGTTATAATTTCATAAAAAACTGTTACATTTACATAAATGTAACATAATAGTTACATTTAAATGTTTTGCATTCCATGCGATATTTAAATAATTTAAAGGAAGATTTTCTCTTCAATAGTCAATTACATTTTATGGAAAATGTCAAACACTTTTTTCATTGTGAGTTACATTAACAAATGTTACATAAACTATTTGTTACATTTTATAAAAACTGGTACATTTACATAAATGTAACATAACAGTTATATTTACCTAAATGTTTTATATTCTATGCAATGTTTAAACAATTTAAAAACAGATCATCTCTTTAATAATTACTTACATTTTATGAAAAATGTCAAACACATTTTTCGTTGTGTGTTACATTTAACAAATATTAGATTGAGTCATGAAAATATAAATTATGTTACATTCTTCAATCTAGGCTATACAAAAAACAGAAAAACATCATATTCAAAGTCAAACACCAAATGTCAAACCTAAACATAATATATGTCAAACCTGATCCAATAGACATTGGGATGAAATCCAAATCGAAAAAAAAAACCGAATCCGTGACTTCAAATTCTTCCGAAGTAGAAATTTAGATTTGGTACGAGGTGATCTTCATAGAAAAATCGGTTCTGAGAAAAAAATGATCGAGTTAATGATGAAAGAATAAGAATTCAATTCAACATTCTGAAAAAAAAGAAAAACAAAATAATGTTGCATGGATACAAATATGAAATTCGTAACCGCCGCATGATTTGAGGGATTGGTTGGCAAAAGGGTATAATGGGAATTCTTTATTTGCTACCTCATGGGGTCTACGATGGGGCCTGTGAATTGGGGCCGAAAAAACATTTCTCTATGAGGGCATATGCCAACCGTTTCTCTAAAAGAAAAAAAAACCCTCTTCAATATGCACCATAGGAAACGGTTACATTATTATGATCGAATGTCAAGTTTATCTGCATTAGAATTCAATCTCAATATATGTTTTCATAGTTTCATGGATTTTATCAACATGATTCCAATCTCATGCAAAAATAATTAAGGAATGAATAGATGAATTGGAAAGATAATGATCAAAATACTATAATTATATAGATACAATGTTGTAGGAGCAAAAACTAAAAAAAATTAGAGGGCACCATGTTTCATGAACATGTGATATTATTTGAGCTCTTTGGACCTTGCATACCTGGGATTCCAAACGGATGAAAATCTTATGAGTAAGCTTGTCAATAGAACGCATACGGATTAATATGCGTATATGTATCCATATCTGAACTGATATCCAAAAAAATATTTGCATTCAATATTCAACACAGAAATGTAAAACCAGTATCCGTATCCAATTCCAAATGCGGATAATAATTATGTAAAATATCCAAAAATTAACACAGTCATATCACACATCCCAGTGAAGGAAAATATGACATTGAAATTCATCCTACTGAGTATCATTCCAGTCGACATTTAACTTGTTTCAATCAAGAAAGAGGTCATCTCTATTGTTTATTTATCAAACTATAAGATCAATCACATGTTATCATATTTCTCTTCTCTAAAAGAAGATTAAATCATAATCAGTAAGAAGAATAAAGATCAATAATAATAATAAAAAACTATTTAATCTATAAAAAATTAAGAAAAAAGACCCACTTGTGTAATTAATAATTAATGGGCCCATGCACAGACAGGGTCTGCTTGATATGTTATTAGGCCTAAGTCAATTAAATAATATTTATTTTAATTTTAAACTATTAATCTTTTACTTAAATATCATTGTTCTAGTTTTTTGGGATGTAAAATTACTAATTAAATTTTGATATTCAAGTTTTTATTTGATTCAAATAAAAGAAAGCCTTATTCCATGTTGTTCACACCATATAATTTTTTTCATGTCTCTAGCAAATAGGAAGCCTAGAGATGGTTCTTTTTATATAAAGAAGAAATAGAGTGAGAAGAATAATTTTTTTTAAATAAAGAAGAAAGATTGAAAAGAAGAAAATAAGATAGTATGAAAAAATGCAATTTTTAAGGCTTTGCCATTTTATATCCCATTTTTTTGGGATTCAAAAAGGCCTTTAAATCCTATTGGTCATGTAAATTTGTTTTTGCTATTTCTTAGGTATCATAAAATGTTGTCAATTTTTTATTGGTTATTTTTTAACCATATCAAAATGATTATCCATTTTTTAAATAATAAATATTGTTTTGCAATGTGTTAAGTTATCATTAGTCAATATCTGAACCTACTTATAAATATAAAAAAATTTAGGAGCCTTTGTGCATCTGGGGGCCTTAGGCAATTGCCTAAGTTGCCTAATAAAATAGCCAGCCCTTTGCACAGAAAAGAAGGGTGGGGTGAGGGCATTACAAACTTGGGGCTGGTTATGACGGGTTTGGTCAATATCAATTCCAAACCCGCTAAGAAAATCTTACCGCAAACCCATCCCAACGAGTTTTTATAAAACTGGTTCCCTTCCACTCCCATCCCATTTAGAAGGAAATTTGTTTCCCATTTAGAAGGAAATTTGTTTAAGAATCCCAATTTTTCAAACATTTTTTAGCTTGTAAATTAAATAATTATCTTTATTCATTATTTTATATAATATTACTTAGTATATGTTTATATATTATATCCATTGTAACAATAACAATATATGATGCTTTGATTTTATTTATGTATTATATTAATTTTGAAGGATATAAGTGATTTACAAGGGGTACAGGGGTGGGGTTTTTCACTTGAATCCCAAGTCCGTTCTATTTCTTTATCGGGTTGGGATGGGTCAGATTCGAGTTTGAAATTTAGAAAACCAAATTCTTCCCAATATAATCGGGTCGGGGTGAGTTTTTCATTTATCTCGTCCAACTGCCATCCCTATTACAAACATTTGTGAATTTAAGTTTCAAAACACCCCTTTAACTTCCTATTGACAGTTTAACACCCCTTCAAAAACTGAAGCCTATTAATAAATGAATATGAGACTAAAGGTACCCGATACAAAATATTATATTAAACTATATGTAATAAAAGCCCATTTTTTTTCTCAACTCAAGAGACCGAGTCCGGTTACTCTGAAGGATTTCAGTTAGGCCTGTCAATGGATCAGGTCCGGATATCAGTTAGGTTTGTCAATGGGTCGGGTTCAGATTTGGACCCGACCCGACTTGACCCAGACCTGATTACACGTGTAATATACCCGACCCGATTTGGACCCGACCCGGTGGACCCGAACATACAAATGGGTCAGGTCCGGGTCCACCCCGCCCCGACCCGTTAGACCCGAGACCCGACTGTTTTATTATTATATGCTCATATATTACAAGATTATTAATATTAGTTGATCCATAATTTTATTTCTTATTTATCAAGTTATAAGTATAAGTTTTAACTCATTTTTGTATTCATAAGTCCATAAATCATAACCCATAATTAATCAAACCCACCTGTTGACAAACCTTATTATTTATTAGTTTTTAAATTTGTATAATTAATTGGTTTGTTGCATGATTTATGTTCATTCTTTAGGTTAATATGTTAGTGTTTATTGTTTTGAATGTTGTTTAGATTAATATGTAGTGTCTATTGTTTTGAATGTTTAGTTTGTGACATAAATAACCATTAGCTCTCCCTTTTAGTTCATGATTATATTGTTTAGATTTTTGTTTACTTTGAATGTTATATGTTAGTGTTTATTGTTTTGAATTGTACAAAAATATGTTCAAACATAATGTCAGGACACCAGTTTAGAAAGCTCAAAACTAATGCTTTGTAAAAAAAATTTCTAATAGAATGATGAGGCAAACAAATTCATTTGCCCTGTCTTTTTTTTTATTAACTGTATTCGGGTCAGGTCGGACCCAACCCGGGTTCGACGGGTCCGGGTCCACATTTTCAAGGACCCGTCGGGTCCTCGGTTGGACCCGGACCCGTCAGATCTTGTCACGTGTCGGATCCGGGTCCATTCCGACCCGAGCCGGATCCGACCCGTTGACAGGCCTAATTTTAGCCAATTAGTATATGGGACAATAGATATATATAAGTAATAAGATCCTGACAAAGATATTGATGGCCAAAATGAAAGGGGTCCTCCCCAAGATGTGATGCATATAAATTTTTTATATGACTACGTATTGATAGAATTTTCAACAGTATATGCTTGGATAGATAATACGTGTCCATCAAAAAATTAAAAAATATTTATTAGTGAAAAAATTATTAATGAAAATAATTTTTAGGTCAGACTTTGATCTTTGAGCAATGATAGACACGTGTTGTTCATTCGGACACCCATCGATGATGAAAATTTCTCAATACGTACTGATATGGAAACTCACGACTGCAAAAATTGGCCTCCAATGTACACAAGATTCGGTTGAGTGGGACAGTGTAGTACAAGTTCTTAAATTGTTAGGCTTTCCTGACAGGGGGGTTCGATAGATATACATTCTACACACGGACGACCTTGACTCCTTATTGTCACTGCTACGCCACCAGCCAATATTCCCAATCTTTTAATTTTTCTTATATTTTTTTTGAGAGAATTTTTCTTATATTTTAAAATCATGAAAAATGCTAACACTGTCTATTCTGCAAATTAAAATGCAGTCCGTCTATATATATATATATATATATATATATATAGTTATTAGATGCGGATTGTGGTACACTGTGTAGATAGGAGGGCACTGTGCGACATTGTGTGTGCACTGTCCAATCACGCAAATCACGCAATCAAATAGTCCTATTTTCATCAATTCTTACTGGAGAGTTGATTCAACTCTCTCCGGTAAGAGTTGCCTGAAACATGGACCGTCCGATCGAGAGATTTGTGCGATCGGATGGTCTGTATGCTATCGCATGGAGCACCATTTGTCAATCAGAGTGGCGCAAGAGCTATTCCAAATTCACAGTGTTGATTTTGTACATCCCTTCAGACTAATAAAACAGCAAGTTATGCAGTTAAAGAATCTCTTCAGTAGTGGATTCTTCACGCTTCACAGATAACAACCCAATCAAATAAGGCCCTTTAGAGTAATCTACAACAAATCTATGATTCCCATGTTTCTACCAACATGAGTTAAGCAACAAAGAAGGAAGAAAAGAAACCCTTCTATTAGTAAACATGCAAAAGCCACTAACCAACACCACAAACACTGCATTACCATGCTCTAATCAAAGTTGCATAAAAAACATCACCACAAACCAAGCTGGCTAAACTATATATCCAGCCAATCCCATGTACAACCCCCAACCATTTAGTCTTTTTTTTCTTCAAGTATATACTCACATAATAAAATACACACTGTTGTGAAATATAAAGATATACTTAGATAAAATAAATACATATTTTTTAACAAATTAGAACAATTTAATTTTTCATACACTATACTAGTTTGTTCTAATAGCATGTATAAGCCGCTAGGGGTCTCTTGGATGTAGATGGGACTGCAAAACAGAATGAATGTATTTGAGGCTATTAGATTATATGTGTTATATCATAATATATGTAGTGTATTACACGTGTAACTCCTATGTACTTGTATATAAAGGGATTAAACCCTAAGTGAAATACAAGGATTCATTCTCTCTCACTCTCTCTCTCTCTCTAATTGTAACATGGTATCAGAGTCTCTTTTTGCACTCTCTGTGCAACTCTGCCCCTCTCCTGTGCCCTCTAGCACCACCCGACACCTCCCCGCGCTGCCTTGCCCCGCCTAGCACTGCCCTACACCGCCCTGCCCCGCTGCTCGTACCATGCCCGAACAGCGCCCCTACTCGCGTCGTCTTGGCCCTGCCTGTGCCATGCCCCTGCCCTCACCCCTACCATGCCCCAGCACCGCTACGCCTGCGTTCGAGTGTCGCCTAGTCGCTGCTCGTGCGCGCCTGAGCCCAGCCGAGCATCGTTCCTGCACCCGAGGACCAGATTCGCACCCTTCACGCGAAATACACGCACATGTCGCTTGCCTGTCCTGTCTGTACGTGGAAACCTGTACCAAGGCATCAGCATGTGCTAGCGCACAGCGCGTCACGCAGAAAGCGCACACCAGCACCAGCTGTCACCCCCCGACACCTTTGGCCACCTTTGACAGCCCTCCGATTGCTCTCCAGCACCTCCGACCGCCTTCCACCGCCTTCGGCTACCTCCTCAGATTTAAGAACACTAAATCGGTCTGAATTTCTTATTCAGAGGTCCTATTAAGGTGTTCTAGGAGTCCATTTAACTCAATTTTTCATTCTCTGCATCCTCATCGGGTTCTGATCCTCATCCGGGTGGTTCTGAACATTGTCAAAACTGACGGCAACATTGATCCTCCTCTACAGCCTCAAATGGTGGCTGATCTTTCTTAGGTGGTTTCTCTCTCTTAGGTGGCATGTTTTCGGACTCTTCAAAACACACTCCCAACTACGACATACTTTAGTTTTTCTTTAAAAGTTAACCCTATTTAACTTTTGGGGGCTTTTTGAAATTTTAACAACATTCCGATGGGGGAGACAAACCCGGATGGTTCGAGTAACCCGTCCGCGGTTTTGTACAACCAGCGGTTGAACTGCTGGGTTGACTGATTTTCTTGTTTTAGCCCGGTTTTACATACAGACTGAGATTAAGGGTTTAGCTGGACTTGAAATTGAACCGGTCGACGGTTCAACTGGTTCAACCATCCGGTCCGATTCGGGTTTTAAAACATTGCAAAATAGAGTGAATGTATTTGTGCCTAATTAATAATGGTTTGGGGGTTGTGATGCAGATATCATAGCCACAAATTATATAGACGGATGAGATCAGATGGATAAGAAAATAAGAAGACATCTTGATCGTTTGGGAGCACCGTGACTTCAAGTGACCATAATTTTCAAATCGTAGATCAGAATCACTATTATAATATGTCTATGCATTCGTATCGACGAGTCCTACGGGAGTAGTTGCTATGACAGTACGCCAGATTTTGAAGCATTCAAGATCGTCTTGGGAGTCAAATCAATGGTTGAAAGTTATTTTTACTATTTTGACAGTTTTGAGTTTGTTAGTATTAGTTCTCTTATGTTAGGATCTATATTTAGATTTGAATTTCAAATTTTGATTTAAATTCTAATTTGAATATTAGTTAGGGTTAAATAAGGGTTTAGTTTTGATTTTTTGCAGATTTGGATAATCTGTTAGGATCATAGTTTGCATATTTAGATAATTAGGTGAGATCATAATCTGTTAAGAATTCTGTTATTTATAAATAGACCTATAAATCAAATAATTAATTAAGATTTGATTATTAGAATTTATTATTTTCCTTCGTTTTGTTATTCGTGGTGAATATCAATTACATTGAGTTCCATCATCTGGTATTTCTTCAGAAATTAACAGATTGTTGAAGCCTATCGTCCTTGTATTCTTCTTGAAGAATCACCAACGTCGTTTGGAGTCTGCAGATTGCGCATCTTTGATCGGATCCGCAGAAGAGCGTATTTATATGTTGCATCAATTTGGGTACATGGATAATGGCCCACCAATTTTCATGTATATTAATGATTGAGATGATACACTCAGTCCGTTTTGTAGTCCCATACAGTATGATAACATAGCATATTCTGCGCTATTATAGTGTGTGGGGGTTTTGTCATCATAGTGTATGGCATAAAATAATTTGTTATTTTTTCAACGTAAAAAAAATACACTAATATATCTCAATATATACTTTATTTCATATAACTGTATGTACTTCAATAAAAAAGTGTGTGATTTAAAAAAAAAAACAAACCGACGTGGTCTTCAAGTGGGACTCCATATCAATTTTCTCAATGGTTTGAGCTTTATTAATAATTGGTCCATTGGGTAATGGCCTGATTGGTAATTTAAGTTGATGGAAAACTAAAGGCAAGAGTTGGGTTGGGTAAAAAAAAAGAAAAAAAAAATAGTATATGGGTGGTCCATCGGGTGCATACTAGATCTCATATTCTTCAGTCTAATATTTAATGTTTTTATCTGATCGGATCTGAGTCAAGTCTAGATCTAGACCCAATCCACTGACAAGCTTAAAAGGAATCCACAGAGACACACCAAAAACCAATGTTGACTTTTTTAATAAGCAAGCCATCCCTTTAAATGGGCAATGTATATCTTTAATAATAATCTATGGATATTGTT
The DNA here is from genome assembly GCA_030737835.1 of Acorus gramineus. Taxonomy (NCBI): domain Eukaryota; kingdom Viridiplantae; phylum Streptophyta; class Magnoliopsida; order Acorales; family Acoraceae; genus Acorus; species Acorus gramineus. The sequence goes on from JAUJYN010000012.1 coordinate 4,313,514, forward strand.
ACGTACAGTCTTATTTTCAACCCCAATTTCAGTTTACATGTTTTTTAAAAATATTATATTAATTTCATGTAATGAATTGCATGATTTTATTAAAAATTAAACATGTATATATACTCCAATGTATTGCATAGATGTATTGATAGAAAATGTAAAAATTTTTTTATCGAAGTATATATCTTGCTAATATGAGTAATTATTCCATTAATTTACTATCGACGCATGTGAGGCTGAATTTAAAAAAAAAAAAAAAACTACGTAACCACACTCATAATTTATTATTACCACCTTTGTCCAATTTAAGCTGAACCTAACCTCTCCCGTGACATTGGAGGGTAAGTAGTCAGTGTCAAGTGTGAAGGACCGGCAGATCCAAATTAAGTTGCATTGTATAGTGCTTTCATAACCAGGACAATTTTCCGCCATAGCTTCAATAATGGAGCCATCATTTACAAAAGGTAAATATCATTTTGAGATGCCGGAGAAATAAGTCATGGTGTTATAACACGATTACGGATCATTCGATCAATGTTGAGAACCATCAAATGAAGGATTATGATAATTTGCACTTTTTATTAATTTAGTTTTATTAATATTTATCATATCTTTTCTAAATAATTAGGATTACTTTATTTAGATATTATTCAGATATGATTTTCTGTTTTTTATTTAGGATGTGAATTTTAATTTGAATTTAGATTTAGTTAGGATTTAGCTTAGAGAGATTTGCTGAGATCCTAATTTGTTATGTTAAGTATTTTTTACTCTCTTGTAATCACATAATTAATTAAGTTTTGATTATTAGAATTTTTTTATTTTCTTTCGTTTTGTTATTCATGGTGAATATCAGTTACATAGAATTAGAATTCCATCATGTATTTTTCTTCAAGAAATCAACAGATTGAAGCCGCATAATCAACAGCGTGGGTGAAACCTACAGATTTCGCATATTTGATCGAATCTGCATAATACCGTATTTATACGCTGCATCACATGGTGAAGCAAAAAAATGCAGTTCCCAGTTTAGATCTTCAACTTGTTTTTGGGCTGTCACGAGGTCATTAATTCTTCGCTCACTTCAAAGGAAGGACCAGCGACAACGTACGACAGATCGATCCCAGTGGGAATTAACCCATTTTAACCTGAATTGTTATTCATGGTTATTCTGTCAAAGACCCCAGCAAAGCCATGGTTATAAATATGGAGCCATCCCTTTTACAAGGGATACATCAGTACAACAACAGCTACTGAAAAGAAGCCATGGTGAAGCAAAAGATGATGCGGTTCCTCTCATTAGCTCTACTGATCATTGTAGTGTTATTTGCGCAGGCCAATCTCGCGACCATGTCATCATTCTCTGCCCATGTGAGCTACAAAGAAGGACGAGTACTGACACGGAACGGGTCGTCGTCGTCGTCATTGATCGTTGAAGAAGAAGAAGAATACGAGTGGTTGATGGAGTCAGATACGAACCGAAGGGTCCTTTTGGCACAAATCGATTACGATTCTTTGAAACCCAACAAACCTGTCTGCAACACCCCCAATGGACAATCATATGATTGTGTTCACCCGGTCAACCCGCTGACAAGGCCTTGTAACAAATACTATAGGTGCGACAGGACACCGTAACTCTGATGCATGCGCGCACAGCTGAAAGCATGAGTTCTCTGCCCAAGCTGATGATTGAATTGAAAATCTTCATTCTCTCTTTCTTTCTTATTATGTCTGATCTTATTAATGTTTTATTGTTTAATAAGAATGCCCACTTCTACTGTGGGTAGGAGTTCCTCAGTTCCTCTCCGGAATACATCTCTTCTAATGTGGGACTTATGTTTTTTTTTTTTTTTGTTATTCTAGTACAAAGGTATATATGTCTCGTTTCTTTAAAAATAATAATAATAAAAAAAAATGAGAATGCATCTATTTTGTTATGATTGAAAGTCAAGTTTATAATACAATCTCATGGATTTTATTAATATTAATACAATCTCATGCAAAAAAATAAGGAATGAGTGGATGAATCTTGGAAAGATCAAAGTCAAAATACTATAATTAAATAGATACAACATTGTAGGGAGGAAAAAAACAAAACGAGCTCAATCTTAGAGGGCGCCGTGTGGTCAGGAACGTGTGATATCATTCGAGCTCTTTGGGTCTCGTGAACCTTAGGATTCCAAACCACTGAAAATCTATTACAGGTAAGTTTGTCAATGGAGTGCATACGAATTAGATGTGCTTATATGTATCTACATTCAAATCAAATATCTAAAAATATATGTATATGATATTGATAGAAATTCAAAAGTAGTATCCGTACTAAATTCAACGTGTGATATCATTCGAGCTCTTTGGGTCTCGGGAACCTCAGGATTCCAAACCACTGAAAATCTATTACAGGTAAGTTTGTCAATGGAGTGCATACGAATTAGATGTGCTTATATGTATCTACATTCAAATCAAATATCTAAAAATATATGTATATGATATTGATAGAAATTCAAAAGTAGTATCCGTACTAAATTCAACGTGTGATATCATTCGAGCTCTTTGGGTCTCGGGAACCTCAGGATTCCAAACCACTGAAAATCTATTACAGGTAAGTTTGTCAATGGAGCGCATACAAATCAGATGTGCTTATATGTATCTACATTCAAATCAAATATCTATCTATATATATATATATATGATATTGATAGAAATTCAAAAGTAATATCCGTATTAAATTCCAAAATCCTGTTATTGATTATTCAACACACTCACACATCCTAACGAAGGAAAATATATGACATCAAAATTCATCATATGATTTTCGTTCTATCAGTTCCAGTTGACATTTAACTTTTTTCAATCAATTAAAGGGCTCATCTGTATTGTTTATGTATCAAATATAAGATCAATCACATGTTATCATATTGTTTATAGCTAAAAATAGATTAAATCAAAATCAATAAGAAGAATAAAGATTAATAAAAAAATATATATATAATTTAAACTATAACAAAGAAAAAGACCCGCTCGTGTAATTAATGGGCCCACGCAGAAAAGAGTGGTTGGTGGGCCGTGGGGTTGAGGGGCATACATGTAGAAAATTATAAGGAAAATGATAATGTTCCATCCAGCTCTATTTTCAGCCTCAATTCCAGTATGCATGTTTTTTGAATTTTTTAAAAATAATACATTTCATTTAATAAGGTACATGCTTTTATAAAAAATGAAACATATACTCCAATGAACTGCACGGATGCATTTATAGAAAATATAAAAAAAAAATTTCAAAGCATATGCCTTGTTAAAATGATCATATGCGTCGATAGATATTTCTACACATATAGGGCTGGAATTGGGGCTGAAAATAGATCTGGGTGTAATAGCACCCGAAAAAGATAGATCGAAACCGATGACATGGATGGATCGCTGTTGCGTGATGAGAATGCAGAACTTCTTAGAGGTCTAGCAGGTCGAATGGATCTTCCTTCTATCAAAATTCTGGAGCTAAAAGCTATTGAAGTGGGAATATGGTTAGCCATTAATTTTGGATGCTCCAAGTTGTGGATAGAGTCTGGTTATAAGACAGCAATATCTTGGAACAAAGGAAAAGACAACAGACTGTGGAGTGCTATTCAGCTTCTGATAAGTATTCAAAGTGGACTTGACCTTCTTGACTGGGAGCACATATACATTGTGAAGGCAATGCCCAGCGGATATTCTAGCCTCTTTCCGTTCTGGTCGAGGGGAAACTTCTATCTTAACATCTTCCTTATGACTAGAATTAGGCAGTGCTCTTGCTCAAGATAAATCTGGAGTGCCTTACACCCGAACTAGAAGTATTCAAAGGAAAAGCCAACACCCATCTTGGATCAAAGGAAAAGCCAACATTGGAGTGCTATTCAGCTTCTGAGAAGTATTCAAAGTGGTTGACCTTCTTCCTGATTGGGAGGTATCACATATACATTGTGAAGGCATTGTGCCAACGGATATTCTAGCCTCCTTCTGTTCTGTTCGAGGGGAAACTTCTATCTTAACATCTTCCTTATGACTAGAATTAGGCAGTGCTCTTGCTCAAGATAAATCCAAAGTGCCTTACACCCAAACTAGAAACTGAGATCCTTCATTTTTTTTTTTTTTTTTTTTTAAAAAAAAAATTGGTTTCAACGGAAGCTCTCTTAGTGCATGGGGATGCAGTCCAACCTGGCTTGGGCTTCCTTCCTATGAACTAGGACCTTCTAATTGAATTCCATCTTGTAAAGTCCTGGATACCTTTGAGATTTTCTTTTCTATACATCAATACAAACTTGATTAACAATAAAAAAAAAAAAAAAAATCGGAAATCTATGCAAAAAAAATAAAAATAAATAAATAATATTAGTTGGGGCAAGTATTCTAAGTCCCACCATGGAATTGTGTTATTCCTCCACTGGTATAAGGGGATCCACCTGTCAAATCATATGTCATCATATCAAATCACATGTTATCACCTCTTATACATCAATGGGGCCTATATGTCAAATCAACTTTTTACACCTTATTCACATTTTATTCCTCATCAACCAAACACTCCAACCTTTATTATTACGTTTCTAACGAGAATAAATAAAAACACAACCAAATAAAAAAATTACTTATTTTATTGATAAAGTCAATCATTCCTGGAATAAGCATAAACCCTATAATAACTTATTCCTCTATCCAAAAGGGCAATAAATATATATAAGATCCTTGCAAATATATTGGTGGTTAGAATGAAAGGGGTTGTCCGTTAACTGGTCGGCCTAGAATCCTCACCTGTTGCTCACCCAAGATGTGTTGCACTCTCTCAAAAAAGGGTCGCCATGCGGCCCATGCTCTCTCGCGAAAAATTTCAATATTAGTACGTACTTAAATGGATAACACATGTGTATCAAAGAATTAAATTTTTTCATTAATTAAAAAATTATTAATAGAAATATCATTAACGTACTTTTGGACATGTGTCGCTCATCTAAATATATATCGATGAAAATCTCATTAACACGTACTGATATGAAAAATTTTCCATTGTGAAGATCAGCCTCCAACGTACATACAAGTCAGTTGAGTGGGGAGTATGTAGTATCAGTTAGATACACAATACAATGTTCACGGACGGACGACCTCGACGACACTAACTGCTACGCCATCCAGCCCATATTCTAACAGTCTCTAATTTTTCTTATATTTTAAAGGCATGAAAAATGTTACATTCTGTCTATTTTACAATCCAAAATACAATCCACTCATGTTTTTTTTTTTTTTTAAATCATATATATCACATCTAAGATAACATCTAATATAGTATGGATCTTTACAAAAAGTGAATATATATTCCACTGAATGAAATGAATGGTATCATTTATATAAAATGTAAAATTTTAAAAAAGATATATAATTCATTACAGTAAGTGAAGGAGACTAACGAGATATATGAGACTATATTTAGGACAGTAAAAAATACATTGTGCTCTGAAGGCATTGTGTTGTACAGGAAATAAATTTTGATGTAGAACATGATATATCCAGCCAACCCCATGTACAACCCCCAACCATTTGATTTTTTTTTCTTCAAATATATACTAATGTAACAAAATACACATACACCTAGATAAAAGCAATACAAATTCCTAAAAAAAAAAAAATTAATTTTTATATACCATAGTAGTATAATGTATAGTATACATTCTAATAGCATGTATAAGTGACTAAGGGTCCCTGGGATATAGACCTGACTGCAAAACGGAGTGAATGTATCAATAAACTTGTGAGCCATATACAACCATAAAGAAACACAAACCTTTTAAATATATAATACTAAATATATACAATACAATTCATTGAATTGAATTACATTTTTTTTAGAAATGATTATTACAATCACTATTTGAAAAGGCGCTCTGTGTGGCCCGCATATGCGGCCATACAAGCGGTTTGGCCTGCTAACCGAACCGTCTCAGGCGAAAAGCACCCATATGCGGGTTCAGGCCACATAAGCGACCCGATCTCGCATATGCACCGGCTTTGGGCGCACAGGAATAGATGTTTTAAACATGTCGGGCAGGCCACCCATTTAACCCACCCGACCCGTTTGCAACTTGAAAAAAAAAGGGTGGGGCTATTTGCACCTCTCTGTTCACTACGCACACCCCTTGTCTAACCACACCCCACCCAAATAACTTGGGTTCTGTACACACCTCAGTATTTATTTAACATTTGACTCTCCGCTGCACACCCCATTCATCCAAACCCTAAAAATTAAAACCCCCAAATGTGCCTCTCTTCCTCCTTCCCACATTTGGTTATCTCTCTCTCTGTCATTGGAATCGGAGCTCGAGTCCAAGTCCTCCCACCGCCGCCTCCTCAAGCTCCAAGAGAAGGACCTCCTCATTCTCCAGTCCTTCGCCAACCTCTTCGACTCCCTCAATGCCTCCCTCGCCGACCTCTCCGACTCCCTCAACTCCTCCCTCATCGACCTCAAGGTGAGCAAAATTTGAAAGCTTTCAGGATAACAACTATATGATACTGATAAAAGCTCATGACCCCGTATTTATATCAATAGGTAAATAGATATATTTTCTTCATCATTAGCTAATTTATATAATAATATAATGTTTTAGAGTGGAATGATGAAATTCAAGGTAAGGAAATGGTGAAGTTCATGCATCATATTTAATTCAATAAATCTTTAAGACTGGTTTATCAAAATGAAACTCATGGTTTCTCTTTCATTTCCATATAACAAGGACTATTTAGGTGTTTTACATTTGAAAAGAGAGCCTAATAATGCTATACATGCACTAATCTACTAAACTTATACCAATAATTTGACATATTGTCCTCAACAAGCTCAGATCATCCATACTTTCAGTACGAATTGACAAGATAAACTATAGAAGAACTCGTGAAACTAAACTTGGTTTTGGGAAAAATAATTTTAATATTCTCCAGTTTCCTTCACTAGTAGTTTCCATATATACTGTAAGTAATGGTGGAGAGAGAGGGAAGGATGTTGTTGATTACTCAAGCAGCCTAGCAAGCAATATTATATATGGCTAGGGCTTTAAAGTGTTGTATTATTCTCATTATTGCAAGTGACAGACATGGTAGGGCATAGATTTGTTATGATTCCTTGTAGAATGATTTGTTTTGTTATTTTGTAAATGGTATTAAAGGCACTGGTGGGAGGGCGACATACAGCGGGTGTTTGGCAAAGGCATGTATAAAATGTATTGGACTATTGTCAAGACAACACACCTCTTCCGTCATCTTCAAGTTGCCCGAAGTTACCTACTAGAGAACTTCGTTCTAAGAGGGTGGCCGATAGTTGAAGCATTGGGATGTGATCATTTTGTACATCTTCAATAGATCATTTTGGTCTTTCTATGTGATCAGTTATGTGTTAGATGTGTTTTTGTAAATCACTTCAGCAAGTATAGTTGTTTTTTGTCGGAGAACTTGTTACTTGTTGAACAGTGTTTATATGGTTATGTACGGTGTTGATCAGTATTTATACAGCTTTGAATGAAAGAAATGAGCTTTGAATTAAAGAAATGAGTTTGAAATGTTTATAAATGTTTATGTGTTTATGAATGTTGTTAAACCATTGTCTGGCATCTATGGCTTCAATAGGGTTGATATTCCATTAGAGAGTATGTTGAATAAATAGAAAAAATTTTTCCTTGTGTTACAATAGGAAAATTTTACTTAATGATCTATGAATATAACTCATAACTTCACAGACTAAGTGCTTCCTTCTTTTAATTGGTTTGGTGTTTTACCTTGAAGCTATATCTTTTTTGGACTTCCATCGACGGAGACTTTTTCTACATGTTACATATTTATAGATACCTTTGTTGTCTAACCCATTCCTGGTTGCCAATGGGTTTCATTTCTGTTCCTATAGACTTCAGTAGTGTTTAGGGATTACATATTTACAGACACCCCAGATGTCTAACCCATTCCAGAACCTATGGGCTTCACTTCTGTTCCCATTGACTGAAGTAGTGTCTAGGGATTACATATTTATAGACACCACAAATGTCTAACTAATTCCAGAACCTACGAGTTTCACTTCTGCTTCCATAGACTTCAGTAGTGTCTAGGGATAACATTTATAGACACCTTAGATGTCTAACCCATTCCGGAATCTACGGGTTTCACTTCTATTCCCATATACTGCAGTAGTATTTAGTGATTACATATTTGTAGACACCTCAAATGTCTAACTCATTCCAGAACCTACGGGTTTCACTTCTGTTCCTATAGACTGCAGTAGTGTTTAGGGATTACATATTTATAAACACCCTAGATGTCTAACCCATTCCAAAACCTACGAGTTTCATTTATGTTCCTATAGACTACAGCAGTGTCTAGATATTACAACTACCTAGACACCTCAGGTGTCTAACCCGTTCCAAATCAATAAAATAAATGGGATTATATACTTTGGGAGGGTGTGGAGGGTGTGCAACAGAATCTAAAGAAATGAACAAATGGATCCATGGGTGTGTAAAGAATGGGTGTATTTAGTACCCACTTATAAATTGATCATCAAAACTTTACCCATTTAAAAGAGGTGTGAAGAGTAAACAGAGGGGTGCAAATAGCCCCACCCAAAAAAAAAACAACAAAAGCAAATGAAACCTAGCCTGCCCTAATCGACTCCTTCGTCGACACCTTCTTCAGCTCCTTCAGATCTTCTTCAGCAATTCATCTTCATCTTCAGGAAATATCTCTACCTACCTCTCATCTCTCTCTCTCTCTCTCTCTGCCTCTCTCCCCCAGATCTCTCTCTCTCTGTTTCTCTGCCTCTCTTTGATGTCTCTCTCTCTCAATCTTCTCTGTTTCTCTATCCCTCTGTCTTCAGGTAACAATAGAATGTGTGTCTGGTGAATAGCAGCTTACACTTTTTCATTTACGTGTCATGTTAAGAAACACGTGGGGCTCACTATTTCTTTTGATACAGTGAATTAACAAGCATACTAAGACGGGGTGATGGGATCTTGGATATCATGTAATATAAATTTGTGTTTATAGTTCAAATCCTCCCATCATAAATATTTGAAACACATGACAATTCTTATCTAAAAACTGAAACAAATATTTTTAGAAACAAATATGATTAAATATATGTTTTCATGTAAAAATTTTATTATGTTTCACAACTTGTATGATGGTATATGGTTTGTATCATACAAAATTTTAAACTAAAGTGATGCGATGAACTTCCTTGAAAATCATCACCATTGGTATAAATATATGCATTTGAAGATACATGCATATATTTGTGGATGACCACACAATAAATAGATTCATCTTGATTTAATGTGCTATATTAAAATTGTAATTCATGCATTTGTGTATGCATTTATCGTGGTGTGTATTTTGGGTTTCCTATCATTGTGGTTGTGACCCTAGAGGACTTGTGCAACATGAAGAAAAAAAAATGAAAATAGAGAGGAGATAGAATGAAAGAGAAGAAAGAAGACTGAGAATAGAAGAGAAGTTCATGAAGAACTTTATTTTCCTACATCTCTCTTGTGTCTCCATTATTTCTTTAATGTGTTTCCCTTTTAATTTTATAACACGTTATCAGCACGAGTTGCTCTGTTATTTCATGTAATGTATTTTAAACAAGATTATATTGTCTTGATTACTATTCCTTAGTCTTCTTATTATTTTTATTTTACATGTATGTGTTATCCCTGAAGAGATACACTTATATAGATTTCAATACTCCTGAAGAGTTATATGTAGTTTATTTGTTGTTCCCATACGGGCTAGACTAGAAGTCTAGAATAATATGACTTAAAGTCAAATATATAAATATGCATTTTAATGGCATCCCCAGAAAGGCTTGACTAGAAGTCTAGAATGGTGTGACCTGGAGTCATAAAAGGCTTGATATGAAATTCTTGACCTGAAGTCACGAAAAAGCTCTCATCATTTTCAAGCACACAAGATGTGAGAGATCTTTGATTGACTAATCGGTTTGCATTTTTGTGATGGGCATTGGTATTAGTTCTTCATGAACAATTTTTTTATAAAGGTGAAGCATTTATAGGTGTCACTCATGAATTTCCATCTTTATCTTACCCCATCATTGTTTCATTTTGTGATCCTATCTTTATCTTTATGAAAATTTAAAGAATGAGTTTTCACTGATTATAAATCTTGCTAACCGAACCGTTAGATTTTATTTCCGCTTAATACATATTGATTTTCTTTATATGTATGTGATGTTTTGCGTGTGTCTCTTGAAGAGATTAAAATAAAAATTATAGCAGCATGTGAAAGAACCTTTGAGATCACTGAAATGGAATTAATTATATATATAAATTATGCAATGCAAAATTTCCATTCATTTCACATGTTTTGCTCCAGTGAGTGGTATATATCAATTCCATATATGCTCTTATGAATCAATATATGAAACATGCAATTGTACTTAGCATTAAAATTATTAATGCAAGCATACATTCATCCACTAAATGTTTTATACACATTTGATATTTTGACTGACATTAATTATTTGGCAAGCATCATTGAAATTCATGGTCCTCTATTACTACCTTGATACTAGTCCGGTTTAATAAAATCAAAGTTAGTGGTTGACTGTTAAGGTATATAAATCAGCAATTACATATGATTCTTTGTATAATATATTGCATATTTCATTTGAATGAGCATGTTCCGATTTGGTACAGTTGATCAACACTATTAATTTCTTTCAACTAGTTTTTGTGTATAGCTCCTCCACAGTGACATGCATTGTTCAATTGAATCTAATTGCTCTTTTCCATTCGATTATTTAATCAATTGCTTTCCTGCTTCAGTCATAGATTCAATTTTGTATTGTTATTGGTAAGGTAACAATACATATGTTCAAATTATTTCTATTTAATTATTTATCATATCAAATTTAATGCACTTGTTTGTAAAATTATTTTTGTGAATATTTGATATGAAATTCACTTTGATATTATAAGTTATATGTCTTTGCAGGACCATATAAAAATTATTATTACATAGATCCCTGAAGGACCATATTAAAGATATGATTATGTTTCCCAATAGAATTATGCAAAGAAAACTTTTGCAATATATTTTCTGATCCTTGAAGGACTATACAAATATAATTGCTACGCGTGTCCCTGCAGGACCAAACAAAAATTATGATATTTTATTTGGGTCCTTGAAGGATCATACAAAATGACTTTATTATATTCTAACAGGAATATGTAAAAGTTATGATATTTCATTTGAATCCTTGAAGGATCATAAAAATAAATGGCTATATTTTGTCCTAGTAGGAATATATCAAATTATGGTTATCTTTCACCACCATATTCAATATGTTTCAAAAGTGAATATTGTATGCCTCGACAATGCTCCAGTAGTAGCAATATATTGACAGAATAATATGAAAATCATTCAACATTGGTTTCATGACTTTTAGTTACAGCACAATGAGATTTTGAAAAAAAAAAAGTAACCCAATCCATTGGCTTAGCATCATTGCCTGAAGTAAATACATTTTATTTATTTATCTATTTTAACTATGGAAGTGGTCGTGGTTATGAGTAAGATCATGGTTGAAACTACAACAATCATAGACTGTGAAAAAAAAAATCTCAACCTAGCAGAAGTGGATTGCAATTGAACAAAAACAATATAAATGAAAAATGTTTGCAGAACAAACCCCTAAATTACAAAAGAAAATGACTGTTGTCCGCATGGTGCTGAAAACCATGTTCACGTACCTGATATACGATTAGACCTATGTCGATTATGTATTTACATTTTGATAATTTTTTTCTATTATATGAAATGCATTTATTTTGTTTCTATATTTGTATTATTTTTTGAGTTTAACATTAGTTAATCCAAATTTTAGTACTATTTATGATATTATAAACTTGATTAAGGGCTCCAGTAGCGCAAATATCATGTCACTGGGTATTACAGAATTTTATATTGATGATGCTGAAATAGTGACATTCGAACCATAAATATTTCATCTTGATTCACGGCTCTAGCAGAGCAAATATTCAAATTTTATATAAATTTGATTAAAGGCTCTAGTAGAGCAAATATTTGAATTTTATATAAACTTGATTAAAGGCTCCAGCAGAGCAAATATCATGTCATATATTTGAACTTTAAATATTCCACCTTGGATTGATATTCCAATTGAAAAAACTATCAGTATACCAGCTAATGAACCATAAAGTCATACTTGAAGCGTGATATACCTATAGGTTCAAAAGATTATGTTCCCTGAAGGAGAAAATTAATACTCTAGAAGAGCCTGAAACACCTGTATGATCCACATTATTAACTTCTGCAAAAGATAAAATCAGTAAAGAGGTACAAGTCCCTGAAGCGACAGACGTCCCTGAAGTGACACAAGTCCCTGAAGAGACACACGTCCCTGAAGCGACAGACGTCCCTGAAGTGACACACATCCTTGAAGTGACACACGTCCCTGAAGTGACATATGCTCCTAAAGAGACACGTTCCCGTAGGACAACTACATGAAAATTTTCATAAATTATGCATATACAAAGATATTATGGATCGCAAACAAGTGATCATTGATGACATATTTTCATTTAGAATAGCTACTGAAATCATTAAAGATGATTTAAAACCACATTTAGTGGATGAATGTGAATGGAGCATAATTGACCAAAATGGAAAGATGTTATTCAAGCATAATTGGAATTACTTAAAAGGCATCAAGTAATTGGACAAGTAGTCCTAACCCTGAAGGTGTTAAGCCTGTAAGTTGTGTAACATGTACTTTAATAACTGGTGCTGCATACTTGGATAAAAACTCCAGAAGAGTAAATAATGAACCAGTAGTTCTGCGATTCAAATAGTTTTATGGTTGGGCATGACCATCTCAGATAGCCATGGTAGAGAATGATGCGTCTATCAATTAATTTGTGTATCCATTATGGAATCAGAAGATTCTTTCATCCATTGATGTAGTATGATAATTTTCCCATCATTAGGGGGAGGAAATCCGTTGACGGAAGAACGACGAGAAATTTTATGAAAATCTCCTTTATATTGGTGCTCCTGGAGAGACCTTAAAGCAAGCAACAAAAAAAATTGATCAATTCCATTTTGCTAATGGAGTTAACCCTAGAAGAGGTAGCCTCTGACGTGGCACATATAAACAATAAGATCTCATTAAATCATGAAGAAGAGAGATGTGGTAGAAACAAAATCATTGTCGACAATGTATTTTCATATGTTGTTGCTCTTGATATTGTGAAATATAATGAGGATCCTAAACTGCAAAGCGTCGATGAATGTCGACGTAGAAAACATTGGCCAAATTGGAAAGAAACAATACATGCAAAATTAAACTCGCTAGTTAAACATGAAGTATTTGGTCTGGTAGTTCAAACACCTGAAGATGTAAAGTCTATAAGATACAAATGGATATTTGTAAAAAAAAAAGCGAAATGACAAAAATTAAATTGTCTTGTGGCACATGGTTTCCTACAGAGACCTGTTAATTTAGAGAGCGATCACATTTTAATTATTTTGCCAGTCTCAAAAAAGAATGAATATGCATCTAATAACATACTTTTACTTCTTGCTTATGAAACTCTTGTGATAATTTTTTTTATATTATGCCCTTAATTATGTCATTTTTCTTTTGTGATATACTGATGATATATACATGAAGCTCCCTGAAGGATTTTAAATGCCTTAAGCAAATAACTCATCCAGAAGCATGTATTCTATAAAATTAGAAATATCTTCATATGGGTTGAAGCAATATGGGGGCATGTGATACAATCACCTCGATGAATATTTATTGAAAAATAAATATGAGAGAACAATTCGAGATGCCTTTGTATTTTCATCAAGAAATCAGAATCTGAATTTGCTATTATTGCAGTATATGTTGATGATTTGAATCTAATAGGGACTCCAGAAGAGACTACCAAAACTTCTTTATATGTACAGAAAGAATTTGAGATGAATGATCTTCGAAAAATAAAACTTTATCTTGTTCTACAGATTGAGCATTTCTCAAATGGAATCTTCATCCATCAATATACATATACAGAAAAAGTCTTGAAGCACTTTTATATGGATAAGGTTCATCCATTAAGTTCTCCGATGGTTGTTCGATCATTTGATATAAAGAAAGTTCGTTTTCATCTTAAAGTCAATGAAAAAGTTGTTTTTGGTCTAGAAGTACCATATTTTAGTGTAATTGGTGCTCTAATGTACCTTGTTAATTACACACTCCCAAATATAACATTTTCTAAAATTCATTGCAAGATACAGTTTTGCGCAAACTAGAAGACAATTGAATGTTGAGGCTTCATCAAAGGCGATTGAACCAAGCTCATCTCACCGAAATTCTTTTACACACATGAACTCCAAAAGAACGGCGATATTGATGTTAAGCAAGTTCGTTCATTTGATAATTTAGAAGATCTATTTATCAAAGCATTGTATATCAACTAAAACGTTAAAGAAGCTGGTACAAAATATTGGTATGCGTCAACTCAAAGATCTTCATGCTAAAACAGGGGGAGTAATTTAATTCAAAAATATTTGTATACTGTACTCTTTTTCCTTCGACCAGGTTTTTCTCCATTGGGGTTTTCTTAATGAGGCAGTATAAAAACATGCACATGAATATTGTAATCATTTTCCTTCACTAAGTTTTTATCCTACATGGTTTTCTTCGGCTTCGTTTGGTTGTGCGCTTTTGCTTTTTGAAAAGCTGAAAAGCTAAAATCGTGCAACTAAACGAGGCAGCTTTTTGCAGAATCAGAAGCTGGATTCCTTTTAATTTTTTCTTCGAAATCTGTTATTTGAAAAGCTAAAAAATAACATTTTTTTGTCGGAATCGATTATTTGAATTGAAAACAGCTTTCTCTATCAAACATTAAACTCCTTTCAAATATTGATTCATGAATTAAAAAAAAAAAACATTCTAAAAAAGTTAAAATCTAAAATCATCTTAAAAATCAGCTTTATTCCAAAAGTTATTTTTCAATATGTGTTTTCAAATGAACCCTTAGTAAGGTTTTAACGAGGCATATTCTCTGTATAATGGTCATCCAAGGGGAGTGTTATAAATATATGCATTTGAAGATATATGCATATACTTGTGGATGATCACACAATAAATAGATTCATCTTGGTATAGTGTGCCATATTAAAATTGTAATTCATGCATTTGTGAATGCATTTATCTTGGTGTGTATTTTAAGTTTTCTATCATTGTGGTTGTAACCCTATAAATAGAGGGCTTGTGTAACATGAAAAAAAAAAAAAAAAAAGAATGGAAAAAAAATTGAATGAAAGAGAAAAAAGAAGAATAAGTATAGAAGAGAAGTTCCTGAAGAACTTCATTTTCCTACATCTATGTTTTGTCTCCATTATTTCTTTAATGTATTTCCCTTTTATTCTATAACCATAAAATTATTTTTATATTAATAAAACTATAAAATCGCATATACTCTGTCATACACTATGCAATTCCCCAACCGCATACAAATCGATACATAATGTGGCTGAATAACTGATTGCGTATGAAGCATATGAAACACTGATTGCAATTGATTGAATATACACATATAATCTAATGAACAACTGTACTGAAACAGAGAAAAGAACAGCAAGACTCAAGCAACAACCCAGGTATCATGTGGCTGCCTATATTGTGCTGTGATTTAAATAGCTAAGAAGAGACATTAAAATGCTAAATGATCCACATTACAACACTGGTCACAAATCAAGGAGTTCACGATGACCTTAGCTCATAACCGCAAAAATGTAATTCCAGCTGAAAGTTTAACATAAGATAATTATCCAAAATCAACCAAAAAACTAAAACCTCAAAATATCCAAGACATGTCCTAAGTCTTTAACTTTAACATGATCAAACAACCCATGTAAATGGGATGACAAATGAAACACAACTGCTCATCATTACTCAACGGTTAGCCTTCGCAACTCGCTCGATCTCATCCTTCTTCTTGATGGCATAGCTGTTAGCAAATGAGTATCCAATAATCATCAATAATGGCAATTCAGATGTTTATAAAAGATATGCAGTTATGTCCTGATATTTAGGAGGGGCAGTCATACCTGTTTGAAGACCCCTTAGCAGCATTGATGAGCTCATCTGCAAGGCACTCCGCAATGGTTTTGATATTTCTGAAAGCACTCTCACGGGCACCAGTGGTCAGAAGATATAAGGCCTGGTTGACTCTCCTCAATGGAGAGATATCCACCGCCTGACGACGGACGACTCCAGCAGACCCAATTCTTGTGGCGTCTTCTCGAGGCCCACTACAGAAAAAGTGGGGTATGTTAATGTAAGTATCTATTTTTTAAGAAGAAATACAAAATAGAAAACCTAAATGATACGCACATGGATTTACACCATTTCTCTATCAGGTAAACATGAAGTTCCAGAACTTGAAATAGCAGTGGGGTTACACAATAATAAGTAAACTAATTAATAGATGGATCAAGACAATGTGGCCTTATCGAAAGCTAGGGAAACAACAATTGTTGCAACACTTATAGGGCACGTTTATAAAACTATCACCACCACCAGTATTTGATGATATGCATGCATGGCCACTCCCAAACAATTTCCATTTTAACCAGAAACTAAATGAACTGTTCCAAGTGAAGGAGATCAAGTAACATACCTCAGTGCTATTGAAAATACAGAAATTTATGGGATCAAGAAGTCCAAAATTATCCTTACGAATATGGAACAAATCAACTATCTCAAGAGATTTTTCTTTGGGCACTTTTACACACAGTTCCATTTACAGCTCTGCGTGCAATCCCATATATGTCCAACGAGGTATATAAATCATTAAACAAGCATTCAATTTTTACTTCTTCTATAAGTGAATCCATACAATTCATTGAAATAAATATTTCATTTTTATAAAAATATATGTTTTTCTACATAATGTATATGTCTTTTTTAAAAAAATTCAAAGCTTATGAGAACTGCATACGGGGCTACATGTTCAACTGTCCCTAATATTTTCCTTTTTTGGACTAAAGATTGGAGCCAGCCAGTAGGTCAATCAGAATTTTTATGAACTGACAAAGATAGCATCCAAACAAATGTTGTCTAGTGGAGATCAGAGATTAACAAAAAACAAGGATAATTGCTTCAATAACAGAACAAATATTAATTTACAACATCCAAGAGGAAAAGAAAGAAACCTAAGCCAACTTTCAGGGAAGATGTGCTCCCTAGTATATTGGGGTACCACAGCAAAGCACTACTTTTGTTTAGATTACTGTTTAAATCTAAACTTTAAATATGTCTACATCTCAGGCAATATATTTGAACTCCATCTTCCTCTATGATGCAATTTTCATCAGTGCACAATTTTTTTCCTATATTAGCAATATTGTGATGAAATGAATCATCAACCGTAAAAATATTATGCAACAGACTTAAGTCAAAATAATCTGACATATAGCTCCAACTGCATAATCTACAACCTATGCTGGATAAACAATTAATTAACAAGCAGCAGGAAGCATCCGTTCCAGTCATAGCGAATATTTCTTTATAATGTTATCTTACCTGTTGATCACGACATCAACAATGACTTGAATTGGGTTAGCATCAGTAAGGAGGTGGATGATCTCCATTGCGTGCTTGACAATGCGCACCGCCATTAGCTTTTTGCCGTTATTGCGGCCGTGCATCATGAGAGAGTTTGTCAACCTCTCAACGATGGGGCACTGGGCCTTTCGAAATCTCTTGACGGAGTATCGACCGGCAGTGTGGGGAATGTAAGTCGCATGTTTACCAGCCGTAACGGCAATGTAATCCTGAAGCGACATGTCAGAAACCTGGAACCAGAAACAATTTGGAGTTATTGAGGATGCTCAACAAGCAAACAGTATAAATGTACATTGTAATGGACTAGCGGTACATGAGAACATATTAATGTGCAACTGTATGTTTTACCCATTAGAAAAAATATATAAAAAAAGGGAAAGAAAAGAAAGAAAGTGTAAATCCAACATATAAGCTAACAAAACTATAGCCCCTAATAAACTATAAGATACAAAGATTACATTAGTGAAAAGCATAGGGATGACTAAGGGCAACTAATAATAAGAAAAGAAAGAAGACAAAGGAGTGAGTATTCGTTTTACTATAATTAAAAATTAAGATATATCCAACTGTAACTCGAGCATATGATTTCTTCTACTGATATATTTTAAATTTTTAATTGCATGACTAACCTTTTGCATGGTTTATGTAGTGCCGTCTCTCTATGAGCAAGTCTTAACTAGCCCAATAAAGACATAAGCAATTCTAGACTGCTGAATAAAACTGAAGCTAGGACTTTAGCAGTGTTGGAAATTCCTTTAATTTTTAATAACTAAAACTAAAAGGTATCATTCGAACTGGAGAGCATGGCTGAATATTCACTGTGAGGTCTGACTCTATTGGGGGCAGCAGGGGGGTATGTGGGGCACTTTTCCAGGGTTTCCTGCTTGCAGTTATCTAAAAAATTTTCTCTCAACTGCTCATCAACAGATTTTATTTTCTTATTTCTACATCTTAGTTTTGTTGTTTTTCCCTTTCTTTTCTTTATGTTTTTCTTTCCTGGTACTGCATCCTTTATTCATCTATGAAATATGGTGGTACAGTCCCTATGTGCATCAGGCATTTGAAAAGGGAATGCTATTGGTACTTTAGAAATGAAATGAAGCTGATATCTCGGCAACTGATACTTTACTGGCAGTGCCTGCAACATTTTTGCTAATTCTTCAACTGCCGAAAAAATACACAAAGACTTGACTTGGGGGTTATCTACTCTAATATACTTTCTCACTGATATCTTATATATTATTTTGCACCATCATCAAAAGAAGCTTAAGCGAATAAGTGTTGCATATCCATTCTGATCTCTGCATCACTCTCACACAGAAATTCATAAAGCAAACATTTATTGAAACAAAAAAAAATCACAAAAAAATCAAAAACCGACCCCAATTTCACTAAACCGACATAGGACCATTTGATCCCAATGACACGAGAGACGCATCAATAATCACTGTCATCAAATCTGCACTTTAGTCAATAAAAGTAACTTCACATGCAATCCTAACCAAAACCTCTCACACACTACACTTGATAACAATTCAAAATATTCAACTGAACCTAGAACCAACACACCAAGCCAAATCAATAGCATTTTAATCGGATTTCCAACCCTAAAATACAAAGAAGCTATTAAATCCATAATCCTTTCAAATGGCGAGACGGATTTGGGCTTGGTTGGGATCGATCACGAAGACCGAGATCTCACATTGACTGAACATCAAAGCCAAAGAATGAACGACTGAAAAAAAGAGGGGCGAGAGAGAGAGAGAGAGATCTCACATTGACTTCGTCGAAGGCCCATCGCCCGAACAACTTAACATCCTCCAATGCGTTCTCCGACTTCGTCTCGCTCTGGAAAGGAACTTCCTCGGCCACTTCGGCCACAATCACAGCCTCGGCCATTGTTGATTTTGAGAGAGAGAGAGAGAGAGAGGAATAGAAGCGGCAGCAGCAGAAACCCTAACGAAAGAAAACCCTAGGTCATCATATATGGTTTCTGAGAGGCTACCAATACCGTTGGATCGATGGAGTTTATAATCAAGGGGTATTTCAGTGCTATTCATGGAAGTAGAGGCCTTTGTTGACATTTTAGACATCAAACAGGGGCTAAATGTTTATTTTATTTTTTCAATGAAAGGTAGGCATCCACCGTAATTTTATTCAAATTGAAACAAGTGTTATCGTTGATTGCGGAAGATATCAGACAAAACATGGTTGAAACGACAGAACCTTTCCTACAGGCTTAGGGACTGGGATTGACAGATGCGTTCGCGGTATGGTTTCAAGGAGAGCGGCTAGTCATCATCAGTTAGCGGCTCGGGCCGTCGGGCGTGTAGGGGTGTTAGACGTGTTGGAATGTAGATACTCATCTACTTGAGTACTTTCCAACAAGTAGTTTTCATTTTTCTTTTGTAGACTGCATTTCTTATTTTCTCTTATATCCATGTCTCTTTCTCTTTCTCCCCGGTTCAAATTTTGTATTTTGATGTTATGAACGCTTGAAATATAATTTTTATATTTTCTATAAAAAAAATACATGTTATTTTTTTAAAGTCATATACCTCATTTAATGATTTATATATTTTTATAAAAAAATAAAATATTTTTTCAATTAATTGAATGATATTATTTATAATAAAAAATATAAAAAATTATCAATAAGGTAAAACCTAGATCCTCAACGCGCCCATGAACTCAGGTCTGAATGGGCCTAATGGGCCGGGATCAGACTTCAAGCATGCGGATGAGCCAATAAAATTTAAATATGTATCTATCTATCTATATTACGAACCAAAAATATTTTCAACTTCGTCACACTAATAAGTTTTTTAAATATATATTGAATGAATGGCGGTGAATGCTACATTATCATATTTTTTTGTTATTATTATTTTTATTAGATATAGAATGAAATAATCATAAAATATATGTGATAAATAGCTAATTTCATATCAAATATGAGTTTCAAAGTTTGATCTCATTTTTCATCATGAAATAGTTATTTATGAGAAAACTCTATTTCACAATCATAAGTATATATATCGAACAGTTCTTTCCAGCGCCCTATTAATCACCCTAATTGGAGTTATATTAAAAAAGTTATGAATTTTTAAACAATTCATGAAAAATTTAATTCTTGTTTTTTTTAATTTATTTATAAGTTGGATAATATCATCCGTATCCACCAAATCTTAATGATTTACACACACACACATGCACCCCTTTAAAAAATCACATTTTAGCAAAACATCGCACGCAACCAAACAAAAAATCACTTTATCCCTATTTATACTAGAATAGTTATAAATCTCATAATAACTTAATTATCTATCCAAACGGGGATATATTAGCTTTTAATGTATAGATGCCCTTTGTAATTTTAGTCAACTCCTTATCATATCTAACACACAAGGATGTAAATGCAAACATATTATTAAATGTTTGAATATACTGTTTGAATTCAATACAATCATCTTCTTTGGAGGTTAACAACCGATAAAGATCTTCTGGAATAACTGTATCTGCAAGCATTACATGACCATCACAACAGTAAAATCCCTTCGATTCATGCACAAAATTTTTTGCTCCACGGTACTTGCATGGTAATGGTAATGGTAAAATGCTTGGTTCTTTTGGAACAATGAATTCCTCAGTTGTATCATCTGATTTTACATCAAGAGGAACACTTTGAAGTTAGAATTAATAGTTCAATACTCCAATGATACTTCTTTAATTGGAAAAAGAGTACCATACAATTTACCTTCATCCATATGTGGACATAGAAAAAGTTTATGCTATTACTGAAGTATGAAGTTATCGTTGATCTTTTTGCATTGCTCTTGCTCCGCTGGATTTTGAAAAATTTTATTCTATATGTTGAGGGACGGAACCAGGAATTAGAGCTAGGGAGGCAGCAAGTGAAAAGACTTAGAGTGAAAAATCTTAAAAACTCATTACTCCCATCACAAAAAATAAAATAAAAAATAAAGTTTCAAAAATTAAAAAAAATGATTATGAAGAAAATAACTGATTACAAAAACAAATGAGAATATCCTTTAAGCTTATATTTTGAGAGACTCAATTAACAATCATGAAAAATCAAAATAAATAAAAACATTTGCTAAAAAAAATCAAATTAGTAATTTTTCAGCCATTGAAAACCAAATACAAATATTCACTTACAAAGCTTTTCACAATTTTTTAATAAAAAGACTCATGCATCCAAACCTCAAAATATTCAATGGACATTAATATACTCAACCCATTTTGTAGTTCTCTTTGTATTCACCACGTCTAACACAGGATAAAGATCCTATTTGTCTAGTTTGCAGTTGTTACGCCCGGAGCTGCCGTCCCCAAATCGTAGCAATATATATAAATATCAGGTGATCAATACAAGAGGTCAATAATAACTCCAAGGGATACATCGATGATCTATATATGACATATCTGGTTTAACAAACAATAATAATAGATAGCTTATCAGAAAGTGCGGAAGCGTAAAATGACATAAATCTGTAATCCAAAGTAATATTACAGATCCAATTAACACAATTAATATCATGTGAGAGCCAAGTCTAGTCAAAATCAACTAAAAATAATGACATGTGCCTCAAGCACGAATACCATAACATACAGGTAAGAGGAATGCTGATAGCCTCACCCTTGTAGAACCAAAAGATCGGACGGTGCAACAACTATTGGAATCTCACCTCATGGGGCTCCTCCTTCAAGATCAACTCAGCCCCTGGTGGAGGAACAATACACGAGGGGTGAGCTACAAGCTCAGTGAATGGTAAGAAGCCACACACCGCATCTATATCACATCAATAGTACAATAATAGTTCCAACCAAGACATGGAATAACCTATAATAACAGAACATCACGCAATGACGTGCCCTCACTACGCCCTCACTCTTGCCCATAGGGATGACAAGAGACTTTTGGGAGAAATCAATACGCTAACGCCCTACATCATCTGGTAGCCCTCTTCCTGGCGGCCTTCCAACATCATGGCGGCACCACGCAGGAAAGCTTCGACGCTGGACAGCTTCAACGCACGATGATGTGTAAAAGAAACACTCTACACTCACAATATAACCTTATAAATCCTCCACCATCGGTTAGCCATTACCGATACGCTATTGAATTCTCATGAATTTCCACAAAGTTGCATCCCTCGGATGGGGGAAGATTAACTATATTCACAACTGAATGTCCTAACATGACCCCAAAGGCGGGTCCTACACACGCCTATAACTGATGGACAAGGTTTATTATTCAAATATTTAGTTTTAATATTCCATAATATATCAAAGCTAAGTATGGAACCATACAAACTTAATGATAAATAGCATACCACTTATTTAACTAATCATGGAGCAAATTCGATACACGAACCACCTATGGCATACCATATTCTATGATACTAGATACATAAGATACAATATCATGCTAGCAATAGATGTATAAAAATATAGTTATTTATGCATGTATTATGGTGGAAAAACAAGTAATGGGTGCGGATATAAATTGTCTACGCAAAATACAATTTATAAATATATGTATGCATTATCTAACATGGTAAGTTATAATCCTAATAATACGTCCATTTATACGAATACTACATAACTACAACGCTCTTAGAATACACGGAGCACGGCTACGTGTATTACGCGCTTCCTAAGTGGGTGGATCGAACCACTCACCGTTACCCGGATCGTCGCGCGCCAACGAAAGCTGCAAAACACAACCAATGATGCTTAATTAAAATATGAAGTCTCCTGACACACATACAAGCCAACTTCATGAAGACACTAACTCTTGATGGTTCTCACATCATGCATAATAGCTCTTTGACACACAATCAAGTAAAACTGATACATCTACTACAACCAGCCCTAAATGTTAATCTCCACAGCACCAAATACACATCCAATAATTCTGAAATAAATCATACACGTTCTTTGACATGTTAGGATCATAATCTGTGAAGACATCATAATCTGATTTGGCCTCTACATGGCCAAAATAAAATATTTCTAGAAACTAGTAATTTCCTATGCAAATCTGAATAGTCCATGCAAATCAGGTTCTAACTTACAACACAGATAATATTATGATACCAAATTTCATATATAGAATCTAGACACATGGATGATCATATCATATGAGACACAATCCTAAAAATATGTCTCTAAGTACTAGTTTCACAAGGATTGTTATAGGACAGAAATCTGTCATATTATAACACAAAACTTCCAACAACAAGAAAAGGGGAAAAACACATACAACAGCACCTATGCATCCTTGCTGACCATCCAAAGCACTAGATAACAACACTCATACTTCATTGAAGCATAAACACAAACACCTACATGACACAAAGGGGAAACAAACATACCATGAGAAGAAGAGGGGAAAAGGATGTACACAAGGGATTCCACCACCACAAGCAATCAAGTTATCACACATGCATAGCCATAACCACCACTAGATCAGCACCCTCATATAAGCCAAAACAACAATGAGGTCAAAAGAATGCCATGGAGAAGAAGAGGGAGGTGGGGGGAAATACAAGGTTCACACACATACTCACCATCCTTTTCACTCTTCCTTCATTTTCTTCTCTTCATCTTCACTTGCACCACAAAAAATCACACACAAAGGGGGCTGCCCTAGAGAGAATGAAAGGGGGAAAGAGGGAGAGAGAGATTAAACTCAATTTAGGGTTTTGAGTGTGAGATGGGGGCAAAAGAGGTACAAATGAGCTTGGTGTGATGAGGTAAGGAGGGGGTATACTTAGACTTACACTCACCTCTAATAGAGACATTAGGAACCAAGGGTTGGAGAATGAGGTGATACTTGCCTAGAGTCACCACCCACCCAATCAAAGAACCAACCAAAACCCAGTAACAACTAAACACGAATACCATTTGGAACTATATAATTTTTAAAATGATGTCAGAACGCGACGAAAATTTATAGGTAAGTCAAAACAGATACTAGGATCACCGATATGCGTTTATATTTTTAAATTGAGCGCCTAAACTTTTAAAAATAAATAAAACATGATATTAATCATTTAAAAGTGACACAAGCATAACAGCCGTAGTGTCTTTGAACAATAAATGCGAGACACATTTTGATTCGATGGATAATATAGATTAAAAAAAAGTAGAACTATAATTTTTTTTCAAGTTACAACATGAGGATTGGGCACGTGTGATTTATCGATGGATAAAAAATATGTTCCGAGTTACTGATGTTCTAAATCAAGATTGTTTGTGTTAATGTGAAACATACTTAATTAGATGGATATTATTGCAATTAAGAAGTTCATTAGAATTTGAGCACTGATACATGTAGCCCATCATTGCAGCTCGTACGTTATGATAAAGCAGTATATACTGCTTTATCATAGCGTATAGGATTCTAACATAATATATGACCTAAATTTTTTTTCATTTTTTCACCATGAAAAAAAATACACTAATGTATCTCAGTATATACATCATTTCATATAATAGCATGCACTTCAAAAGATGAGTATATAATTTTATAAAAAATGAAAAACGGGCTGGACTGCAAAACGGGTTGCAATGGGGGCTACGTATATCTTTTTCCTTTTTCTTTTGTCCCTCTGCCCCTGTATTGACCCATATATGTCCCGGGGCCAGCCCATCCCCGCTTGGGTTAGCCCCTACATAAGTTGGATTGTATGTAGGAAACTCAATTTTCAGCCATACCATACAGATCCAGCAAGCTTAGCTCCCCACCAGGGTGGGGGCATTGACATACACTCTATGCATGCCTCTGGTTGAAAAACTTTTGAATAGAGTTCAACGTTGGCAGGGATGTCTTCTTTCTTTTGTGAGGTGCCTAGAGTTACTTCTCACTGTTTTGAATAGTTTTCATGTGTACTGTATGGCTGCATTCAAACTCGAGCATTGACACACTCAATTCGTTTTATAGCTCAATACACTATGATAGCATAGTTTATATTGCATTCATACACAATGATAGCATAGTGTATATTACGTTATCACAATACATGAGGTTTACAATAAACGGTGGACACATGATGTACTGTTATTGGGCTCATAAAATGGCTTCTACAATGTGATTGATTTTATATTTTGATACATAAACAATACATATGAACACTTTCTTGATTGAAAAAACTTAAATGTCCATCGAAGTAGATCGAACAAGAATCATAGGATGAATTTTGATGTCATATTTTTGTGAGTGTGACGTGTATGTGTTAATGTTTGGATATTATAACATAATTAGTATTCGAATTTTGGAATTGAACGAGTATACAAGTTTTGAATTTTTGTCGGATATCAAATATATTATAATTTTTTGAGAAAAATAGATATAACTTTCTTAAAAGTTATCTAAATTGGTTTTAGTCCATGTAAAATTAGAAAACCATCACATGTCTCAAAAAGTATGTATGGTTAAGGTATTTTATCCCTAAATTAAATTGCTCCAATTAATACATTCAAATAGGTCCCTACACAATATGAAAAATCCGATTTAGTCATTTTGATAAAAAAAAATGCCCCTATTTTTTTCTTGAAAATTCTATTATTATCCTATACTGACTAACGGTAAAAAAGAAATCGATATAACTCCTTCGAAACTTTTGAAAATAAAAAAATATCCTTGTAAAATTAGTAAATCCACTTAAAGTCAACTACAAATCTGATTAGTGTATTACAATAATTTATCAAATAAATTTTAAAAGGGTATTATAGTATAATTTATCATGTATAGTTAGAGTCAACCATATATCTGGTTAGTTTCGATTATGGAAGAGGCTAACATAAATATTGTCTAGTAAAATAGGGACTTGAGGGGACTTATCAATTTTTATAGAGTGCTATATCGATTTTGATAAGTTTCTATGGAGCTATATCAATTTTTTAAAAATAAAAGGTAATGGTATTTTGATAATTTTTAATGTGTAGTTAGAGTTAACGTTGTTCCTGGTTAGTTGAGAGTGATGGTATGAACTGAAACAATATTTTTCTAATAAAATAAGGACATATGATGATTTTCAAATTTTATTGACACATATACCTCATTATAAAAAAAACGTGTATCACCCTATTTCGAGTTGAATGAACTCATTTTTATTAAGTATAAGAAAAATTTAATGAGATATATACATCGTCTAACGAGATATACATTCCAGTGGATTTCTAACAAGGTATATAGGACTGTGTTTTGGACTTTAAAAAAAATTGAGCATAACAGTGCCCATTATAAAAATATGTCCAAAATACAAATGCAAATAAAAACATAAAACAAATATAAAAGAAAAAGTCCCACAGCAGAAGAAAGGAACTCCTCCCTACAGTAGAAGTGGGCATTCTTATTTGAACAATAAAACATTAATAGGATCAGACATAATAAGTAAGAAAGAAAGAGAGAGAAAAACAGAACTCATTTAGGTTTGCGCGCATGCATAAGAGTTCAGGGTTGCTTGCACCTATAGTGTTCGTCACAACCCCTTGTCTGCCCGTTGGAGCCCGCAGGAATACAATCAGAACCAGTGTATGGTTTCCCATTGGGGGTTTTGCAGACAGGTTCGTCTTTTTTCAAAGGACCGTAACCGACGGTTTGAGCCAAAAGCCTTCGACTCGTGTCTGAATCCATCAACCACTCGTCTTCTTCTTCTTCTTCTTCTTCGACGATTGATGACAACGATGACCGTTGCGTGTTGCTCGTCCTTCTTTGTAGCTCACATGGGCAGAGAATGATGACATGGTTGCCAGATTGGCATGCACAAATAACACTACAATGATCAGTAGAGTTAATGAGAGGAACTGCATCTTTTGCTTCACCATGGCTTCTTTTCAGTAGCTGTTCTATCGATGTATCCCTTGTAAATTAAAAGGGATGGCTCTATAATCTTTATAATGTTGTGAATATAGTGGATATCCCACCACCACTTCAACTCCCACCACTTTCTCCATAACCCCCACTTTTCACTACTTTAATCCTCCACCAGTTTAACACCCCACTATGTGCACCCACTTCTTATACCCATGTTTGGGATTCATCTATGGACTCTATACATGGAGGATTTTTACCATATATTCTATGTTGCAAGTATCCTTTTGTCTAAACATAAATAAATAAATAAATATGATAGGTTCCATACAACAGTAGTTCCTTGATGGTAAGAACCCTGTTTCAATTGATGGAATTTTTGTTTAGTTAACAATGTATACTTGTGTTAACATCATTTTCGTTTGAGTTAATTACTACATCAAATTTGATGAAAGTATTATTGTGAGATTTACTTCGATGTTATAAGGTCATGTGTCTCTATAGAACATACAAATAATAAATATATTATTACATGTATTTTTGAAGGACTATTCAAAAGTTATGATTAATAATGTTCTTAAGATCATACAAAGGTATGAATTTTCTTGGATCCGGCCTTTAATAACCATAAAAAAAGTATGATCATATAGACCCCTAAAGGACCATGTGATAGATTGATTAAAATGTCCTTAAAGGACCATATACATTTGTTTAGTTCCCTGAAAGATTATAAAAAATCATTACTATGTGTGTTCTTATGGGACCATATAAAAGTGATGCTATTGTTTTGGGGTCCTTGAAGGATCATAAAAAAAAAATATAGATTTATGTATCTCAGTAGGAACATGTAAAAGTTATGATTAGCTTTTACTATCATAATGAAGAGAATTTAAAGATAAATATCTCATTGGCAAATGTCCACCAACTATTATACCTCAAATATGCTTCAATTGTAGCAATATTGAGAGCAATATTTTTTCATCAATTTTATGTCTTTTTATTGCTGAACAATGAGCTTTAATAACATTAAAAATAATAATAATGATTCCTAGACCCCAACTTTCTAAGCCCCATCACAGGTCCCATGATGTGGCAATAGGACATTACCTATTATACCCTCTAATTGATAACCACCTCTAAACAAGGAAAACGGTTTGATTTATTCATAGGATTGTGGAGATTTCATTAATTATTGTATTTCTTCTTCCTTGCATTGTGTAAAATCATTAATCCCTATAATTTAAGATGAACATATTCGTAGCAGTCCCGAAATTTTAATCTGAAGAAGTTTGAAAAACTGATTTGTTCTTTATCGAGTTGGATCTCTCTTTCGGATCAGGTTTGTCAATTGTTTTTTTTATTTTTTTTTATCTTATTGAATGAAAGTCATATCGAATTTGAAATTAAATTTTTGATGATCAAATATTCAATCTATGTTACATGTTTCAATTCAAAAAATAATTTTTTTATATGTTTTGATCACTATTTCACACTTTTTTTTATATTTGTTTCGTTATAATTTCATAAATGTAATTTTGATATTGTTACATTTAATTGTTACTGGTTCGTGTGATGTTTATATTAGACTCCCGAACTCGGATATTCATTTACACAATTTTGTAAATTATCTCATGTTAGACTCCTGGATATTAGACTTCCGAACTCGGATATATTAGACTTCCGAACACTCTGAAATGACTCATGGCCATACATTGTAACTGTATACAAAGTATTCTCATCATTTTCAAAGACCTCTGTTACACATGAATCAAGAGACTTCACATACCGATCTTGAAAATATTTCAATACACTTGTAGCTTCTCCATACGCCAATTTTCTTGGTCTCTTCAATTGAAGAAAATTTTTCTGATTTTGTTTCGTAAAGCCAAGAAACTTCCTTCCACCAGCCTGCTTTCCCAACAGCTCATATGCAGAACTAAGAGGAAATCCATTTTTGTCTACCAATTCTACTTCAATGGCTTGTGAGGATGACATTTTTCGATGAGATGGCAACATATGAACACATTCTTGTATTACAAGAGGGTGATTGTGCATTTCCACAAAGTTATGGATCATATATTTGCCATTATTTCTATTCAATTTAATAGATATTTGTGCACCACAACCTGTTCTTGTATCTACTCTGCTGTTTTTAGTCAAATGATCTCATTTATCACTACCTCGAAAACCCTCCTTACAACAAATATTCTTGTGGTAATTTCATTTGTATACCTATTCTTGTTATGTGTATGTCTTCTAATACTAAATCTTATTCTTCATCTATATTCATTATAGAATTCAAATGCAGCCTTGTTTGGAATCAAACATCAAGTCATATGTAGGTTTTCATGAATCACTCATTAATATGAGAAAAACTACAAAACTGATACATGACTTTTTAATCTCAAATAAAAAATTACAATCACATTTTGATATTAAAAAAAATGATTATAAATAAATAGATCATAAACATTTTATTTTTTAAGATATTAAGATTTGTAGATTTAGGGATAAGATTAAAAATACACAGATGTAAATGAAATTGATTCACTTGAATGAAAAATTTGGACGATCTGTACAAAACTTGACAATTTGTACAAAAGAAGGGACCAGATCCAATCAGGACTAGATTCGGTCAGTTCGGTCAGTACCGAACTGAAAAATGTGCAAATCGAACTGCACCACCTATAAATCAAACTGCACAATTAATTATTGGGTATATATTTCACTCTTTTATTGGATTCAATCAGCTATTGAAAAAAATATGAATTTCTAAATATCATCAGTATTCAATAGGAGAGTAAAATATATACCCAACAATTGTTTGTACAGTCCGATTTATAGGTGGTATAGTTCGATTTGTACATTGTTCAATTCGATACTGATCGAATTAATCAGATTCAGTCCTAACTCTCACAACAGAAATCATTTGGCTTCAAAAGGTAGAAGGTGCAGCCTCCTTACAAAAATAAATAAATAAAAAGGGACCTGGATTGGTGTCAGGCAAAGTGACCAAAAAGAAAAAGAAAAAAAAATAAAGGGATCCACGAAAGATAGTGTACGTGAGCTCTCAAAAAAACAAAAAATAAAAACAAAAACAAAAGGTAGCTGAATCCCGCTGTAGTTAAACCCAGACAAGTTTTTATGACCGTGTGATGTAAATGTTATATATATGTGGTAACTTTAAGCCCCCGTTTGTTTTTTAAATAAGTTACCGGATAATCTTATATAACCTCAAATAAAGAATAAATGGTGTTCAAAAACTCCGGATAATCTCTAATAAAGTATGTCAGAATAAACTTGTATAAAGTGGTATATGGATTCCAACCAATCTCTAGAATTAAAGTTATCCTAGGTTATTCCACTCAAAGAGTATGTGGATCCACTGTCAAAACAATTGTCATCACCTCTTATAAATCACATGTCAAATCAACTATTATTATTTTTTATAAATCTTTATCCATACTTTATTCACATATTATCCAAACAACGTAATATTTATTCTTACGCTTATCAACGAGAATAATTTAAAACATAACTAAACATAAAATTATTTTATCTTTACTTATATTCATTTATGTTTGAATAAATGTACATTTAATAATAAATCATATTTCTATTCAAACGGGGCGTGAAGAGAAAAAAAAAAAAAAAAAAAAGGTAAAACAGATCATAGTACAGTTAAAGTAAAAGCAGAGGACTGCGTACCCATTGGAGGGTAGGCAGTAACCGTCAAGGACCCTGCAAAACCAAATTAAAAGTTGCATTAAATGTGCTTTCATAAGAAGACAAGTCAGCCATATATACCTTTAATAATAGAGCCATCGTCATTTACAAAAGGTATATATCGTTTCTATCAGCTACTGAAAAGAGCCATGGTGAAGATAAAAAATGCAGTTCCTCAGTTTACATCTACTACTTGTTTCTGGGCTGTCACCAGGCCATTAATTCCCCACTCACTACAAATAAGCAATGTTTGAAAATTTGAACAGTTCAATGAATCAGAAAAATCATTGGATCAAAATCACTGATTCAACAGTCAGGTCAATCAAATTTAAACTATAAGATAATTACAATATAATAAATATATTAATTATCAACACTAACAAAAAAATGCAAAATATTTCAGAAAAATTTTGTATAAAATTTTTATTTAACATTATAACATGATTTTAACACATAAAATCTAAATTTTTTTATTAGATTTCATGTGTTATCATGTAATTAGTCATAATTTTTATAAATAAAGAACTGACGGTTTAACCAACTCGTGCCGGTTCACAAAAATCGTTGGATCAACCTGTGGGTTGATTGTGTTTTTACCCTTTTTTATATTAACAGGTTTTAAGTGTAAACAGAATTAGAATTCAAAGCGAGTGAAAATTTAACCGATTCAATCAACCCGGTCGGATCGGGTTTTAAAACATTGCAAATAAGGACCAGCGACGATGTAAGAAGCACGATATGAACAAGACATATATAAATATAGAGCCATGCCTTTAAATTTACAAGGGATACAACAGCTTCCGAAAGAAGCAATGGTGAAGCAAAAGATGATGCAGTTCCTCTCATTAGCTCTTCTGATCATTGTAGTGTTATTTGTGCAGACCATGTCATCATTCTCTGCCCATGTGAGCTACAAAGAAGGACGAGTGACACGACGCAATGGATCGTTGTCTGTCGTCGTCTTCGAACATGAAGAAGACAATTGGTTAATGGAGTCAGACACGAACCGAAGGGTCCTTTTGGCATACAACCCTTACGGTCTTTTGGATGCCAACAAACCTTCCTGCAAGACCAATGGGAAACCATACACTGGTTCTGCAGGTTGTTTTGGCAGGGTTAACCCGCTGAAAAGGCCTTGTAACAATTACTATTGGTGCGACAGGACACCCTAACTCTGATGCATGCGCGCACAGCTGAAAGCATGAGTTCTCTGCCCAAGCTGATGATTGAATCGAAAATCTTCATTCTCTCTTTCTTTCTTTCATAATGAAGATTTTACTATCATAATGAAAAGAATTTAAAGATAAATATCTCATTGGTAAATGTCCACTAAATATTATATCTCAAATATGCTTCAATTGTAGCAATATTGAGAGCAATACTTTTTCATCAATTTTATGTCTTTTTATTGCTGAACAATGAGCTTTAATAACATTAAAAAAAATCATGAAGTCTGATCTATTCATTCAATAAGCATCACTACATAAAGCAAAATGCATTTTATTTTGTTTTATTTTAAGCTATGGAAGGGTAAAATCATGATTAATATAATCACAATAACAATCGTAGAGATGGTAAGTTATTTGAAGACACCAGAAGTGAAATAATGAAAGTTAAGACAAAGGAAAGGTTTGCTAAACAAATCTTCCAGAATATAATGAAACCAATTGTTGTTGATGTGATGGTTACATACCTGAAGTATGCTTAGACCTTTGATGGATACGTCCTTGAAGTATGCTTGGATCTTTGGTTACGTACACAAAGTACACTTAGATATTTAATTGCATACATACCTGATATACACTCAGACCTTCAAGTGGTGAAGAGAATGGTCATGTACCTGATGTATAATTAGACCCATGTTGATTATGTATTTATTTCTGTAATTTTTTTTTGTTATATGAAATGCAATTTTACACTTCTAGATTTATCTTATTTATTACTTCTTACTTTTTTTTTTTATCAAAAATAAAGTTATGGAAAATTTAATATTTTTTAATATTACAAATTTGTTGAAGGCCCTTAAACAGCAAATATTAAATGATCATGAGGTATATAATGATGATTCAAACGGCTAAAAATTGTTTCTTTCATCTAGTGATGAGGAAATTTTTACAACAAGATTTATGAATCATCATTTTAGTGGACAAGATTCCCATCATCAAAGGGAAGAAATCCGACCCCTAAAGAACGACGTAAAATTTATTAGAACACTCGATCAAAAGAGAATTGTGCATCAATGATACTAAAAAAGTGACAAGGTCACATATTCCAGCTATAAAATCTCCAACTCAGATTGATGTTATAAATGAGAAATTATAAGTACTCCAACTAATGAATTCATAAGGTACACCTGAAGCGTAGAAGACCTATAGGTTCAAAAGATTTAGTTCTAAAAATAGTAAAAAATAGTGCTAGCTCTACAAGAGTCTGAAACACTTAAAAGATTCACATTAGTAAATTCTGTGGAAGATAAAGTCTTTGAATCGACTCAAGTCCCAGAAGAGATACAAATTCCTGAAGAAGAAATTTTCACAAATTATGTATGCATATACAAAATTATTGTGGGATCGCAAACAAGTGGTCATCGATTATATAAATATTTTCGTTTTCATAGTTGTTGAAATCGTTAAAGATGATAATTTAGAATCACATTTAGTAGATGAATATAGATGGAAACATAATTGGACACAATGGAAAGATGTTATCCAAGTATAATTGGATTCTAAAACTGTGCAAAAGAGTATTTATAATGAGGCAAAAATTCAAATAACCCCTGTAAATTGTCGAAATCCATATAACTCTCTGACTTTTCCTGAAATCCATATAACACATCGAAAACATCTATGTAAATCCAAATAGCCCTTTGAGTTAAACTTTTGTTGATATATGAGGAATATTCTGTCTGTATAGTATACCAAAAACCTCTATAGTATGTTAAAAATGCAAAAATTCCTCTATAATTGATCATTTTAGCCCTCTAGAGAGAGTTTTATTTACACAAGATAATCTATTCGGAGAGGTAAGATCATCATTTATAGGGAATTTTTACTTTTTTAACACATTGTAGGAGTTCTTAGATTTTCAGCCACGTTAATACAAACAGAATATTCATTATCTATCAATGGAAATTTAACTCAGGGGGCTTAGGGGGCTATATGAACTTTAGGAAAAGTCATGGGTTTATATGGATTTCAAGCAATTTATAGGGGGTTATATGGATTTTTCACTTATAATTATTCTCCAATTGTGTACTTTGTGTTAAATTTTAAAATAAAAAATATGATTTATTTTTTATATATACTTTTATTTTGAGGAATGTACTTGTAATTTTTTGTAAAGTACATTTGACTTATTTACACGTGTCAACCATCACCACCCATACCTAACATTCCACTACCAACTACCTCATTCATTCACCATTATCACATACCTTGTCTTTCAATACCCCCCACCATTATCCATAAGTTGGAAAACAACATTGACCACCACTTCTCATGCATTCTTGTTTTCGTGAATTCTTCTAAGGCAAGTGAGAAGACTGGTGTTCTTTTGATTATCTTGAGGAGGTATATTAATTGCATGTTTTTGAATTGATGATAGGAATACTAAATCTCGTGATTTTGCTTCAGTTCTTTGGTGCAGTGGTTTTATTGATGACCTGGTGACATTGAGCCACCACTCAATAGTTCCATAATTATTTTCACGAGTGGGCTTAGGTTTTACAAAAATGCATTAATTTCACATATTCCTATATATCTAGATGAATTATCTGAATGCATAAATTGTAGAAGCAGGGTCATGTTTTATTATTTGGTGAGGTTGAGAAAAGCCCTTACAACTAAATTTGGATTATGATACTCGACCTCTTTCATAGGCTATACCATGCATTATTTTTTTCCAGTTATATTTTATTAAAATATTCCATTTGTATTTCTTTTTTTTTTTTTTGAAAAATATATTGCTGAAATCATACAATATTGCAAGAGCACAACAGAATGCATATTTCACTTTCTATTTTATCTGTTAGTCTCCATTTTCAGTTCCCTTGTATGTGATGTGCAGAGTAATATAGTTGAATTGACTGTCATCTGATCTTCAAATACCTTCTGTCAATTTGTGTTTTTTACCTATTAGTATTGGATCTATCAGCCTCCATTTGGGTAACAATATAAGATATTCTAGGATAGATAACTATTCCATTATAGATAAAGAATAAATCATTTTTGGTTTGGTTATGTTTTTAGTTATTCTCATTGTAAAATATAATAATAAAGTTTTTATTGTTTCGTTGATAAAAAATAAGGTGTGGATAAAAAGCGAATAAATATTTATAAATGAAAAAAAATTGATTTGACATTTAAGTTCCTTAATTTAATAAAGGTGATGATAGGTATTGACATCTTTAAGGAACATAACGACTAGAGTAAAGAAGAGGAGGTGAAGGTGGAGTGGACCCAGGTTTTTTTTTTTATTTTAATATACTATGTGTAGGGGTCAAAATTCAGGTTCACAAACTATGCTCCATGTATTGGCGGTCCATGACTCAATCAAGGGATAATGGTAGCAAATTATACAAATCCCTCTAATAACACATAATCAATTCTCTGAATCTGGGATTTCTTTCCATCTGTTGGATGGGAGAGAGATCTATAATGGATTCTAGGGCATCCATCAAGGTATTATAAATAGGGAACCAGTTTTCTCTATTGAGGTATGTGGAATTTTTTTTTCACAAAACTCTAAATTGTGCACTTGACTGACTTGAGCGTCAGAGGATCTTCTGTAGGTCACCCCCAATCCTATTTCCAATGATGCTCGAGGAGGAGAATCGCCGGCGACCCAGCGGAAACCATCGGGAGAAGCGGAGTGGACGGATCCTACTAACCCGAACCCAGATCGTTACTTTCTGCTCCTCTACTATGTAAAGTCTGTAATGCCTTTGTGGACAAAAATAGTCTTTAAGGGTGTTAATAACAACAAGTGTCAAATGCTAGGGACGGCCCCAGCAAAATCTCATTGGAGACGTCCCAGATAGATTTTTTTCAAGGGCAGGAAGAGAGGGGACCACACCCTCTGCCACATATTTATGGCAAAGGGGGGTGGGGCGGGGGGTGCACATGGCAAGTGGCAAGGAGGGACTTTCCCCTTGCTTTGGACGTCCATGGTTCGGGTCTATAGTCTTGTCCTCTGAACGAGGCGGCGTAGCCTGTTCGGGTTGGGTTGGTCATTTTTGTGTGCCCGACCAAATGTTGATCCCTAATGTTTTTATTTTTATTTGTTTGATATCGGAGGGATCTCCCGCGGCTGATCATATGGCGAAGCGCGGAAGACTACCTCCGACAGTTTGTTCCGATCCCACATAAAATTCCTTCAAATTTTTGTCAACAAACAGGTGGATAAGTGAGCGCCAAGACTCAAACCCAAGACCTACCCTTAACACAGGTAAACCTTGAACCGTTGTGCTATTGCCACTGGGTATAATCCCTACTTATTGATGTGGGTGTGTTTTATTAGATATATATTATGGTCATTGTATTAATGTATTTAGATTGTGCAAGATACATAAAAGTATTTCTATTTGTATAAATCTCTTATATTTCGGATTTGATATGATATGAATTTCTTAGTTTGTTATAATCTAATGGTATATGAAAGTAATTTTTTTTTGGAGCAAACACATGTTTAATTTTTCAATGAATATAAAGTTTGGAACTCAAAAATCTATATCATGAGGTGGATTACATTGCATCAAACCTAAATTAAAATTCCTAGTATCTCATCCCAAGACCTCCTTATATATGTGGCAAGAAAATTAACCTTGATTAAAACCCTCGCCATTTGTTTTAAGGGTTAAAAACATTAATTTCCTTGCAAATAAATCCCTGTAAGCCCCTTGTCAAGCCTGAGTATTCACAAAAGCCTAAATAAATCCCCACCGTCCACATATAACCCTGGTTATAAACTTATCTTAATTAACTCTAATTCAGATAATGAAATCGTTGAACTGGCCCTAACTTATCTATCCCCTCTGGAAAAATATAATATAGTGGTCATGGGGCAATTTGGCCTTTCATAGGAACTACCCGAACCATGAGATGTCTTCATACCTTCTCATAGAGACTATAATGATTACATAGAGATGAATATTTTGGAAATATTTTGGTGAGTTTGGATGGAACATTTAAGACAAGGATGATATTTGTATTTTTTTTAGTTTTGAGGAATTTTTATGTCTGCCATAACTTTTACAGAGATTTATATAAATTTTTTTATGTTTGCAAGAACATAGATATCTTTAACTCTTGCTTTTAGTATTTTTCTCATATAAATTTAAATTAAAATATTTCTTAATGCACATTTATTGAAATTTTGGGTGGAAGTGCTTTTACATTATAGGACCTACACATATTTTCTAACACCAATAAAATCACATTCAGATCTTAACACATTTCTTAAATGATGAGGGGTGGATTTATTTCTTTGGCGGTTTACTGATTCATTGCAAGTTGTTTTTAAAATAAACCATAAAAAATGTAATAATATTAGTTTCGTGTCCCAATATTGCATTATGGTGTATATATAGACAAGAAGTGTAATAAAAAAGGACTGAAGAGATGTATATTGACAGGATAAACAAACTGTATGAAGAAAATTAGGGTTGGTTGGTGTTGAAATCAACCTGTTTGGAGAAAACTAATCATGATAATTATCATATTTGATGTTGATGGAATATATATATTAGTGGTTGATGTAGCAATATGGACTGAACCAAGTATGTATGGACAAGGAAATTTTGAAGAAAATTAGGTGTGGTTGTTAGCTACGTTGATGTTGATATCATGTGAAAAAAAAAAGAGAATACATATGGAAACTTGAAGCAATGCAAAAGGCAGTGCTTGTTCTCATCCAGCTATGAAAGGCATGAAACTAAAGACTTTTGTTCTACTGTTCGTTCTTTTGGCTGCTCAATTTTTTGGTTACTCAGGGGAGGGCGGCCAAAAAAGGGCTCTTATGACAGTGCCAATCCCAGGTGAGAATCAAACTTTGTCATACTTTGCCTAGTTCACCTGGAAATTTGAGATTTTGTTGTTCGAAAATGTCTATCCCTATGTGTAATCCTGTTTGCAGTATTCGCTGATTTTTTTAAATGTATACATTCATCAATTGAAGTACATACTAAAAAGAAAAAATAAAATCTAAGTGCTGAGATACCCTAGTGCATTTTATTTCATACACTTCGAATCTGCGATAGTAGAATATATAGTGATAACAAGTATATATCATCGGGGTAAAAATTGTATACCGCCTCTCAAAAAGAAAACAAGTGTATACCGCACCATTATAATGTATAGGCGACTGAGGGGCTATTTCTGTGCTATAGGCGAGGCAACAAATATGATTGGGTGTATCAGCGCTCTTTATTATTTGCAAATCTTTTTGTATTCTTTAACAGAATATATATATTCTTTTTACAAGTTGAGTTTCACATCAGTAAATAATACTGTTATATGGTGCTATATATATGAAAAATTGCAACATAAATTGTTTGGGATTTTATTTTTAAGTCCCTATAGACTATGCTATTTAGTGATCGATCTTTTTGTTTTTTATATTTCGTTTTAAGTCTCTAATTTCAAATGTCTATTTCGTTATTAGTCCCTCTGTTAAACGTCCATCTATTTTGGCTAATATTTTTCATTGACTGCATAATATTTTTTATGGCATCTAAATTTTTAAATTTAAAAATTTAAACACACTCAAAATATTCAATTCAATATTTCACAATTTTCAACAAGAAAAAATCATTTAAATTGAAATTTAAAAATGAAAAAATCATCAAAATTTGCTAATGTTGTCATTCTTCTTCAACTTATGTAACATTTTGTATACAAGTTCCAAATATCAAAATTTTTACAAAATCACATTGACATTTTATCCTAGGACTGATAACAAAAAAATGCATTTGAAGTTAAGGACTTAAAAAGAAATATGAAAAAGAGAGAGACTGATCAGTAAATAGTAGAGCATATAGGGACTTAAAAATAAAAATCTCATTTGATAAACTTATGCCTGTCAACGGGTCGGGTCCGGATCGGGTCGGGGTGGACCCGGACCCGACCCGTGACAGGACCCGGCGGGTCCGGGTCCAACCCAGGACCCGGCGGGTCCGGAGAAATGTGGACCCGGACCCGTCGGACCCGAGTCCGACCCGACCCGGATGGTTGGGTAAAAAAAAAAAGAAGAGAGAAGAGCTCATGTATTTGTTTGTCTTATCATTCTATTTGAAATTTTTTGTAATAAAACATTATTGTTAATGAGACTATGTTTGAATATAATTTTATACAATTCAAAAAAAGTAAATGAATTATTAAACAACATCCAAAACAATAATCACTAACATAAAAAACATATTAACCTAAATAATAAACATAACTAACCTAAATAACATTCAAAACAATATTAACCTAAACAACATTCAAAACAATAAACACTAACATATTAACCTAAATAATAAACATAAATCATGCAACAAACTAATTAATCATACAAATTCAAATGCTAATAAATTAATTGTCCAAAACAAACCGATTTATAGACTTGTTATGATTATGATTTATGAACTTGTAGATACAAAAATAAATTAAGTAAGAAATAAAATTATGTATCAACTAATACTAATGGTCTTATAATATATGAACATATATTAAAAAAATAGTCGGGTCCAACGGGTCGGGGCGGGGTGGACCCGGACCCGACCAGTTTGTTTGTTCGGGTCCGCCGGGTCGGATCCAACTCGGGTCGGATCCAAATCGGATCGGATATATTACACGTGTAATCGAATCCGGGTTGGGTCGAGTCCGGGTCTGAACTCGACCCGTTGACAGGCCTAGATAACTACTGGTACGGTAAAAAAAACCCACCCCGTTGAGTCCTGATTCCACCATGTCCGCCACCTCCCTTTTAGCTCCCCCCCCCAATCGGCCCCCCGATCCGCCTGACCCACCCGACATCCCCCTCTCCGTCGACCCTGTTTCGGCCCCTACTTCCCTTCACCCAGATCCCTCTAGCCTTCCCTCCTCTTCGACCCCATCCCCTTCGGCCCCTTTGACCTCTGTCAACCCGTCTAGGGTTTCTCCCTTTCCAATGCAGGGATCCTGCCCACCCCCCTTCTTCTTCTGCCCTAACATCTGCCACTCCTTCTATTGTGGTGGTTGCTGGTTCATCTAATGGGAAAGGCCCCTCCACTATCACTCCTTCTAATGTGGTGGTTGCTGGTTCATCAAATGGGAAAGGCCCCACCACCATCACTCCTTCCAAAGTGGTGGTTGCTGGTTCTTCATCAGGGAAAGGCCCTTCCTCTCAGGTTCGAAGCTTTAAGCAAGTCCTCACTCAAGCACCGGTAGCTCAAACTGATTCGAGTTGGGCCTCAAATGCTCCAACCTCTACAAGATTGGGGAATCTGCCCTCCTTTGCACCTCTGGAAGAAAATCTAGGAAAAATTGCTCAGTTTGAAACAGAGGACTTCTCTGCTTGGGAAAGCCAATGGAACAAGGCTATTGTCGGCTTCATAGTGGGTAAGAAACCTGTATACACTCCTTTTATTCCATTTTTGTCCAGATTATGGAAAATCAAAGGCCACTTTTCAGTCTCCATAAAAACAATGGCTTCTTTGTATGTAAATTTGATCTTGAAGATGATCTTAATCATGTTCTAGAAAGGGGTCCATGGTATATGGAAAGTAGGGCTTTTATAATCAAGAAATGGACTCCTAAAGTCCGTCTTGAACAGGACCGTTTGCAATCCATCCCAATATGGATTCGCCTACCTGACCTCCCATTCCATTTTTGGTTTCCAAACTGTCTAGGCAAGATAGGCAGTGTTATTGGTACACCCCTCTACATGGACAATGCAACCTGTATTTCCTCCTAGATCAATTATGCCAGGATCGGTGTAGAAATCGAAGCTTCGACCGTCCTCCCTGATGAGGTAACCGTGGAAATCCCCGGAGGAGATAGGGAATCTTTCAAAGTTATCTATGAATGGAAACCAGACCCATGTGCTCACTGTCACACCTTTGGGCATTACTCTGAAAACTGCTGCAAAAAGCCTTCTTCCGTTAGCAAACTCTCATCCCCATCATCCTCAGCAGCCCCGGGGATATTGGCGTCCAGAGGGAAATCCATCCAAGATCCACTAGCACAGTCATCCCCATCTTTGGATATAGTTGCAGCTCTAACCACTCCTTTGCAAGAAAACCCAAGTTACAGAATCCGCTTCTCAAAAGGTCATGGAAACTACACAAAAGGCAGGACAAGGCCCTGCTCATGCTGTTGTCGTTTTCCAAACGGGTAAAGAGTTTGCTCCAAAGGCAGCACATTCCTTAGCTGTTGGAGCAGATTCTCATGTTCATGGGGCTGTTGTTTCCGAAAGTGCACAACATTCTAGCGACTCTATCCTCGACCATGGGAACGTTGGTTCCGTTAATGCTCATGGTGTTTCCACAGACCCTGTTCTCAAGAGTCCTCAAAGTAAGAGCATCATGTCCAAGGCTATAGCTGATGCTTTTGCCAAGGATCAAGGAGTCGAAGTGGAGTCATTTTTCCTAGCAAATCTATTTCGCGATTCTGATCCACAAAGCATCTCAGGGGGTAACTTGGCTGTTGTTCTCCACCTTGAGCCCCCTGAATTACCCTCAAATGCTGGTCCGAATAAGCATTCCTCAGAGCCCAGCTCTTTCGA
Source organism: Acorus gramineus (assembly GCA_030737835.1). Lineage (NCBI taxonomy): Eukaryota > Viridiplantae > Streptophyta > Magnoliopsida > Acorales > Acoraceae > Acorus > Acorus gramineus. Next base: position 4,355,486 of record JAUJYN010000012.1, read on the forward strand.
AGTTAAGAAAAAGAGCAAGGAGAAGAAACCGAAGAAATCCTCCACCAACATTGTCTCAGGAGTTGTTGAAGGTGTCGATAAGATTAGTAAGCATCCAAAACCCCCTCGTCCCTTGCATTCAAAGCAGAGGAAGCAACACCTTTAGGTGTGTTTTTGTCTCCCATTCATTTATTGTGTTATGGATTGTCTTTTTTGGAATATCCGTGGTCTTAATAGTCGCGAAAAGCAGTTGGAAGTTCAAAATTTTTTTGCTCATCACCTTGTCCCAATCGTTTGCTTGGTGGAAACTAAGGTCCTTCCAGCTAATGTTGATCATGTTCGGAGGCAGGTTCTTCCCCATCACAGGCTTCTTCACTCTGCTTCCTCTATTAGAATTTGGGTCCTTTAGCAAGACCAGTTGGTTGACATCACTGAGGTTGCTGCATCTGACCAATATATTCATTGTAAAGCTTCACCGCGCGATGGCAGTCCTCCCTTCATCTTCACTGCAGTTTATGCATCTAATGATTCTTCTGAAAGGATTCGACTTTGGTCCAATTTATTTAATCTCTCTTCCCAAACGGGGGGTTCCCATTGGATCATTGGTAGTGACTTCAATGAAATCCGATTCAGTTTTGAAAAATCTGGAGGCTGTCAAATTCACTCGAGACGAGCCTCCCGTTTCAACTCCTGTATTGAAGATTGTCTCTTACATGAGCTCCGCTCAGTAGGGGGGACAATTCTCATGGTCCAACAATCAAACCGCACAGATTGCCTGCAAGCTCGATAGAGTATTGGTTAATTCTCAGTGGACTGTTGATTTTCCTGACGCTTTTGTTGAGCTACTCGGTCCCGGCCTCTCAGATCATAGCCCAACTTTGTGTCACTTCTTCCAAACAACATCAAGTAGATTGGTCCACTATTTGCTCTTCTATTGATGAAGGAGGAGGACTAGGCATCAAGCGAATTGGAGATTGGAACAAAGTGGCCATGGGTCTACGTTTTTGGGAGCTTGCTTCGGGGCATAACTCTCTTTGGGCAAGGTGGATGAAACAAAAAACTTAACCAAGAGAAGCATTTGGACCACCCAACCCACTTCCTCGAGTTCTTGGTCATGGACCACCCAACCCACTTCCTCGAGTTCTTAAGGCAAGGGAATGGATCCAAAAAGATGTTCATTTCATCATCTTTGAAGGACTTTCCATCAATCTTTGGGATGACCCATGGTTAAATGGGTTCGGTCTTCGCCACTACTTCCAAGGATTCGGCTCTCTCCTTTGGGGCCCCCAAGGAGCGGCCATGGTCAACACCCTCATTTCTAATGGGTCATGGTGCAAACCACACAGGTGGCCTCACTTTCTTGTCCACATTTGGGATCTTGTCTTGGATCTCGATGTGGGGGGTTATGGACCAGATAGAATTATAAGGAAGGGGCATAAAACAGGGTCGGTCACCTGTGCAACAGCTTGGAACTCCATTCGCCAGCATCTACCTCCTTTAAAGTGGCCAAAATACTTGTGGCAACCAATTCAATCTCCTAAACAGTCTCTCCTTTGTTGGCAGGCAGCAATTAACAAACTCCCAACTAGGTCCCGTCTTCTCTCTATGGGTCTTACGTCATCTGGATCTTGTGGATTATGCAACTTATCAAAGGAAACTACAGACTATCTTTTTCTTCATTGTCCTTATTCAGCTTATATTTGGAGTGCAATCCTCAAGTCTCTTGGTCTTAGAAAATGCAGGAAACCCAAGCTAGAAGATCACTTCATCTGGTTTGCTAAGTTGGCAAATTCAAACTCGGAACACAAAGTCATTCTCTTTCTTCTTACACAGGCAACCTGGTCCATATGGAAGGAGAGAAATGATCGAATTTTCAGATCTTCTAAGCCTAAATTCTCCACTGTTCGGCAGATCATGAAAGCCACCTCTTTCCGGTTCAAATCCTTCACCTTTGATGATACAAACTCCCCCCTTGCTCCTAAATTACATAGTATATTTCATATCTCTTACTGCGAAAAAGAAGTCTCCTCGAAGTGGATCCCTTGGTCTCCCCCTCCTCTTGGGTGGTTGAAAGCCAATTCTGATGGTTCGCTTGCGGAGGACCGATATGGATTCGGTGCACTTATTCGGAATCACAGCGGTGATCGTCTTCAAGCCCATTCAACCAGGATTCGTGCATGCTCAATTAGCATTTTAGAGCTCAAAGGGGTCCTTGCTGGAGTTCAATTGGCTAGTGAAGCAGATGCTACACAGGTATGGAGTGAGACTGATTCCACTATGGTAGTGGCTTGGTCCCATGGGCGAGGTCTTATCCCTTGGACAGCTATTCGGGACATATGTTCTCTCCATCGAATTACTTCTTCTTTCACTTCGTGGAAGATATCCCATGTCTATCGGGAGGGTAATCGTGCCGCAAATCTACTAGCAGCTCATCAATCAGCCATTGGTCAATCCTACATCACCTCATCTATGTTGTGGGATACACTGAATTCTATCAGTCAAGAAGATAAGGAGGGTTTCAAGATTCTTTGGAAAGGATGATGTCTCTTTGGTGACTTAGTCTGTATTAGCATTCCCTTTTAATCTTCTCTTTTTTGTAATGGAGGCAATCTGAGCCTACCATCTCTTTCCCTGCTCTTCTTATGTACATTTCCTCTTTCTTATTGCAATACATATCTACTTATCAAGCAAAAAAAAAAAAAAAAAACTACTAGTGTGGGCATGGAATATTCTGACAGATGTTTACAGAAGGACTAATAACGAAATAGGCGTTTGAACCGGGGATGACAATGGGTCGGGTTAGAGTCGGGTTTAACATAATCCAATCCCAACTCGTCCCTCCAATGTTAGACTCCATACCCACCTTAGCCCACATCAGGTTTTACAATTTGAAATCCATATCCAATCCTTTTACATTTCAGATTTGAACTAGGGATGACAATGGATCGGGTTAGAGTCGGCTTTAACATAATCTAGACCTAACTCGTCTCCCCAATGTTACTCTATACCCGCCTCACCCAACATCGGGTTTTACAATTTGAAATCCATATCCAATCAATATTACATTTTAGGTTTTACATCTTGAAATCTATATCCACCCCACCCCACCCCACTTTGTTTAAAATGAGTTGGATTGTTTCGTCCCTATAGTTAATATAATAAAAATTATATAACAAATTAAATTATTTTTGACATAAATGCGGTTTACATTAATAAAAAATATTTTAATTTGTTTTTACATAAAAATACGAAAATCTCAAAATACATAAAACATAAACAATTCATGACATCCATTATATACAATATTTCAAAGTTAAGTCAAATATTTTGGAATACATAATGTAAATAGTTCATTCAAAATTACATGTAAGAACAAATAAATAATTTTTTTAACTTATATGTTGAAAGGGAAATGAATAGATAAAATATTGTCAAATATCAAACAACTATATTAGGTATTGATTTTCATTCATAGTTCATAATTTCTAATTAGCGAATATAGGTCGGGTTCGCGGGTTGGATCGAGTTTTAAACATGAAATCCAAACCTAACCCATGTATTACCTGGGTTGGGGCGGGTTTGGAAAACATGTAATTCAAACCCACCCCAATAGGGGCAGATCGGATTAGGTTACCAATAAAACACACCCGCTAACCCTAGACTTTGAAGAAGGGAGAGATTGATCATTAAATAACATATACACTTACTGAAAAATAAAAATCCCAATTTGTTTTTGTTGTAGTAAGAAGATGTTCACAAGATGTGCAAAGTGCATACATGGGTGTCAGCATTAAAATGCATCCAATGTTTTTGAATAAAGCAATTAATTTTTTTTTTTGCAATTCTAAGATAAAATCGTAAGCATCGATTAGAAGCATTAAATTGGAATCTTTAATTACTGAGCGTAAAAAATGCTTTTGTGAGATGTGATCCAGCTGATTAAGGACCACCATCATGATAAATTAAACCAAGAATCATTGATCTTTTGTTAGTAATTTCTTAGTCATATTTTCTTCTACCAACAAAAACAAGACTCAACCTTTAGAAATTACAATTACAACTTTTAGATATTACAAAAAAAAAAAAAAAAAAAAAAAAACTGTTTCCTGATAAATTACAACCTTTAGAAATTAGAGTCATTCATTAAAGATGAATATGTAATAGTTAAATTTTTTTTCAAAATTTAACACACTATTAAATTTATTTTTATCCTTGACTTTTCGAGGATTGATGTACTCAATCTATTTTATAACTCATTATAACTGATGTAAGTTTTGCAAAAGCTGATAGAAACTTTATTTTTGATTGGTTGATAGAAACATGTTGATACTTCATTTATTGTATATTTATAATTGTATGATTTAAAATTTATAGGTCTTGATTGGACCACTAGTGCATATTGATCACTCTTTTTTTAACAGGCGTCCCATCAAACCCGTCTGTGCCATGTAGCCCAAGCTCATGTTCGTGCCCAAGCTGCTCTCACGGCGCAAGTGCTCCCGCAGAAGCTAGTGTAAATCTTCATAATTGATGTTCTACATATTTGGTATAGATGTTTTAATAGATATGAAAAATTAGGAGAAGAAAAGTACATCCAACTCTATTTTTAGTTTCCAGAATATATATCATTATGTTAAAGCATATTATACATATATTAATCTACTAGTATCATGCAAAAGCACGTGTTGTATGGTGTAAGAAGGACATATTTAGTAGGTTTATTATGTATGTTTCATGATTGGACGTTTAAAATCATGTGGTACATCAAGTATGAAGAATATGTGTTACAAATACAACGTTATAAAGAACAAATAGATTGATATGTGAATTTTGTTTTGTACATTTAAAACAATGACAACATATATATCAATAATTAAATGAAAAATAAAATATCAATTATAAATTTCCATCGAGAAATGTAAATCAACATTCCATTATTATTTAATATATCCAAAATTATTTTCTTTTGGTAAAATCAATCCAATACGTATTTGTTTCAATCACAAGTCTAAAGAATCAAAACATAATGAAAGAAAAATGAATACTTCAATTTTGGAAGAATATAAACAATACTGGACAAAAATTTGTGCACACAACACAAGTAACTCCCAAAAAGCCAAAACACCTTTATTATACTTCTAATAGATCATCTATCGTCTAAAGCCTTCTCCTATACACACAGGGCCGGACCTACTAAGGGTGCGTTTGACGCAAATAATACAAAAAAAATTTAAGCTTTTTGTTTTTTTATAAACTAAAGCTAAAGCTATTCTCAAACATGTCAATTTAAATACATCATCATTACTGAATTTTATAAAAAGACTGTACTTCAAAATCTGTGTTTCATTAAGCAGCAATCATCATTACACCTTCAAAAGGTGTGTATAAAAACATTTAAAAGCTGAATTTGCTTTTCAAATTGTGTTTCCAAACTCACCATGGGTTGAGTAGGGGGCGATGGCACCCACTGTAATTCGGAGAATAACGATGGGTACCATCTAACTAACAATTGAAAATAAGATCAGAAAAGTTAAAGGGGACCGATATATGCACCCCCATTTACAAGAAACCCACCCTGTTGAAAACCCATCGAGTCCGTTGTGTGAAGATTACAAATCCACCCCACTATATATATTAGGTGTAAAGCCACCCCAACCCATTTAAAACTCTGAAATCCCTCTGTTCTCCATTCCATCTCCATTCGCAAGCTTCAGTTGCCGTCCACAGAGTCCAGTCCATGCACTCTGATTGTCGTCCACACACGTCGGTCACCTTCTCCTCTTCCAACGGCGACCGTCCTACCGTGACCGCCTCCAATTGCGGTCACGTTGTCGAAGGTAAATACCCTTTTTTTCTTCTTCGTTTTACTCTTCTTCTCTTGTTCCTCTTTTTGTTGACTTACCATATCCTTTTTTTCCTCGAAACCCTAGCTTATGGAAGGATCTTATGGGTATTCATTTGTTTGGATATAAGAAACAGTCCTATGATTTTGTTCAAAAATGTGCTACCTAGGTTTGAATATATAGACATGTGTGCATGGTGTATATCCATCTTGCCATCCCCTTCATATGAATTGGTTGGAGCACATATTTGATTGAATTGAAAATTTTGATTGATTATCATTTGGAATATTGGTTGCATTGAAATTGGTTTTAGCATATGTTGGATGAAAATAAAATTTCATAACAATGCATATTCTCATTGAAGTTTTCTTCATATAACAATGCATGGCACTGAATGAAAATTGAAGATGACATATTGACATACAATTCAAACAATATAATGTAATTTTTAATTTTTTTTAGTTTGTGGAGTGAGTTTTGTGTGTAAATTGGTGTATGGTGATCAATGGAAATTGAAATTCATTTGTTTTTTGTTTCATGGTTTTAATTGTTTTGTTGGTAATGATTTAAAGCATTAGTTGAATGAGGTTTGTTAATACATTGGTTATGACATTTTGATTAAATAAACAATCACTTGTACGCGCGGCGGAAGAGAGGGTTGTCGCTGCGCTTAAAGTGCTTGTGAAGGCTTTAGATATGTAGGGGAGAGAGTACTCATGAAGTTGTGGTTTGGATGCTTGAGGAAATGCCGAAGAGAGGGTTCGAACAAGGTGTGGTTCGAGGAAAAGCCGGATGCGAAAAAGTAGAGAATGTCATTGGTCACATGACCAACAGAAACAACAAATGGAAATCCAAAATTTGTAGGATTCAATCTATTACGCTGTGTGTTAGGTTAGATTACCTTTATTTTTGTTTTGATTCAAAGTATCCTTAGTTCTTCGTTTGTCTACTCATACATGTCTGTTGGACATACTAATTGTCAAATCTGTGAAACAGAGTTCGACAGATGGCCTGTCGACCTAGTATAAACAACGTCAATAGTATCCGTCAACAAACAACCCACAGAATAAGTTTGGATTTTTTTTTTACTTCTGCGACAAACCAACTGTCGAACCATTATAAACATTTTAGACAAAAGGACTGTACGTAGAAGAGCATGACAAAAGACATGTCAACCTGGACATTGAATGACGACACATTCACTGTTGACCTGGGAAATTTCTGGTGACACGGAATGTGTCGATTCGGAAAATTCTATGGGGTGAAAGGTACATGGGGTGGATTCTGTTCAACATGGGGTGGGGACAGTAGGGGTGGGTTTCATTTGATTTCAATAGTTCATGAAACCTTTTTTTCTTTTTTAAATGGGGTGGGTTTCTAACGATATGAAGTGGGTATATAGCTCCCCAAAGTTAAATGGGTGCTTTCACATTTGGGTGCTTTCACTGTTTCACATTTCGGTGAAAGGGTTAAAAGGGGCTGTAGAGACAACAAAGGCAATGTAGAAATAAAAAAGGATTAGACAATGCTTTGATGTATGGGGAAAACTTTAAAAGTGCTCAACATTTAAGTAGAAAAAAAAAGGATTCAACAGTGCTTTCATTTGTGGGAAAAACGGTAAAAGGGCTCAACATTTCAATCTTTTTAAAGGTCTGTCACTTAAATTTTTTTTTCCGATGATTCTATTACTTTAAATCTTCAATGTTTAGTGTTCTTACGGTGTATTTCAAATTTTTATTATTATTTTTTATTGAATCTCTATTTTTATTTCTCTAGGTCAACATATCCACTCAGAATTTTTTTAATTTTCCTCATTTTATTCTACCAATAGATAACCATTAACAATCAGTTTATGACACTTAATTATTTGGTTTTAAATTTTCTACTTTGACATAATTTTTTTTACTACTGAAGGGTATCCTTATCAATTATCAATTTATCATATACCTACTGTGTTTTTTTTTTTTTTTTTTTTTTTGATACTGGAGGGACCCCCCGTGGCTGACCTTACGGTTGAGGTGGGAAGGCTACCTCTGCCTGTTTGCCTCAGTCCCACGGAAAATTCTTTCGAATAATCGCCAACAAACAGGTGGGTAAGTCAGCGCCAAGTATACCTACTGTGTTTGTGTATGCATAATGTCCTAATTGTCTTGATCTATTTCTTAATCAGTTATTGATTTCAAGAGTTCATGGAAATGGTTTTCATTTTTCTAAACAAAATCAAATATTTTGATAAACTTGCTTAAGCATTCAATATAATAATATTTGAAAACATGCAACATTTGAAACCAATGTATATATGTGCATATGACCCAAGAGATCGAGTTTGATTAACACAGTAGAGATCATTGAGTTCATTGATGATCATTTTTTTTTTGTATCGTTGATGATCAGTATTTGTATGCTATATAGGAAAAAGGAACTTTACAAAGGTAACCAAGGTTTTACAAATTGGAGTCCAAGTAGAAGATCATTATTTCATTGGAGGGAAGCACAATCCAAGTCGAGCTGCATCCCCATCAGCTAAGAGAGCTTCCATTGAGCCCAAAAATAAAAAAGAAGGATCTCAGTTTCTTGTTAGGCTATAAGGCACACCAGATTTATCCTAAGCAAGAGCATTGCATAGTTTTGGCCATAATGAGGATTGTCTAATGAAGGTTTCCCCTTTGCCTGATCAGAAAGAAGCAAGGATGTAGGCCGGCGCATTACTCTCACGATGGATATGTGAGATCTCCCAGCCTAGAAGAAGATCTAGCCCTTGGTGAATGCTTCTCAAGCAACGAATAGCACTCCAAGGGCGATTGCCTTTTCCTTTAATTTAATCTAGGAAATTGCTGTCCAGAATTGAGAGCTATTAACTACATCAATAGCTTTGATTTCCAAGAGATTGATGGAGGAGAGATCATTGCGGCCTCCCACACCACTAATAAATGAAGTATGTTCATTCCTAAGGAGGGCACCATAGCATCCCCTATCTTCACAGGGAGAACCGTCATCATTTAGTTTTAGCCAGCCACTACTATACCCGTTGGGGGGGGGGGGGGTTGTTGTCCAAAGAACCTGAACCATGGTTTCCAGCTTTTGGGAGATAGAGACATCAAAGAACATTGCAATAGAGAGGGCCTCGGGAGTTAAGATTGAAGAGAAGTTTAAGGAAAGAAACCGGTCTTTGATCATCATCTTGATTGCCTGAAGAACAAAAGTCTTGTGAGAAGACTTCCCTTTGAAAATCCTGGAATTATGTTCCAGCCAAGCTTGCATGCCTAATATTGCTTTACTTCACTTGCTCAATTTAATAAAGTGAATTTAAAGAATCTGGTCTGATCTCTATCTTTAACTACTTCGTTCGGACAGTTGGATGTGCATTTAAATTTGAGTTTTGAAGTCAATGTTCTCATAAACATTCACAAATTCGGGGTTGAAGTGTTGAAATGAATTAAAATCATAATTGTTATGCAAAGTGAATCAAATAGTGGCACTTCTAGGAGATGCTCTTGTATTGCGACTTATGAAATTTTGGATTAGTGAAAATGGGATTATGTATAACATGTTGAAGAAAGAATCAGGATTTAAATATGGTCTTTTTAATTAATTTGAGATAGTTATCACAGAAGCTTCTACTTGTTATTAGCGGTTCGTCTTACATGGCTACTAGTATGTCAATTACTTTGCAGATACTAACAACATTTTTGATGGGATGTCCAAAACAATAAAACACTCACATTGATCAAGTATGAAGCTTGACACGACCTGATATGACCCTACCAAAACCGCAACAAAATCGTCGCAAAATCTCTTTGCGGCGGTTTGGGGCGGTCACAAGAAAACCTATTTTTTTGTAGTGAAAGAGAGGGATATAACAAGAAGAACTATTGTTACTTCAACAAAATCATAAAAAAGTAAAGAGAGTCCTTTCTACATAATAATTAAGCTAAAAATGAAATACATAATAATAATAATAATATAAGCTGAACTCTTTCTACAACTCAAATGAGGTCTATTTATAGGCATTAAGTATGTTGAGATGAGTTAATATTTTATCTCAATCCCTCTGAAGAACCTAAATATTTCTAAATCTAACAAATCCTAACAATTATTTTTAAATTCATAGATAAAATCTATGGTTACATGAAAAAACTAAAATAATAATCTAAACTAATTATTTCAATAAAAGAATAATAAAAATTATAGCAATTATACTTTTAATTTGCATAACTGAGGGATCATTTCTAGACTGATGTAGACGGGGCTGTGAAACAGACTAAGGTATCAGCACTGTTGTTTTTAAATCACAGGATATGGATGTCAATGCCACATTTAACTTGGATGAATACCATATAGCAACAAGAATAAGCACTCCAACCACATTACAGGACAATCATGCATGAGAAGGCTCCTAAAAGTAGAGGCCACAGATTTCTGCTCTTTAGATTTAAAAAAATTGAGATGGTCATGGTTCATAATAGTTGTTTTAAATCTTGCAAGCGGTTGTACAGGTAGATCAAGAAATTGCAGTTTAGTCTGCACTTACTTAAACTTATTCCACATTATTCAGGATTTGATGACTAGAAAAATAAAGTATCTGATCCACAACTAAAACAAAAAATTGTGTCCCATTTTATGCTCCTAGTCAATGATAAAAGATCTGTTATTGCTAACCGGCCTATTAACAGTTTTTAAAGGCTCCAACAACTTTTTCTCAATTAAATCACATGACCCATTTGCATAAACTGATAAACGTATCCATCCGAGTCTCTGTATCCAGAACACCATAGTTGCATGAAATACACCAACTCACTTAAGTTTTCTATCTTTAGTACTAAAGTATTACCGACCGCCGAAACCGTAGATAATGTATAATTTCACCAACAAAGTGTATTAAAAAAATTGTTAGCGACATTTTTATTTGCCCAGGCAATACTTAAATCCAAAACAAAATTGAGTCAAATAGGACATACCCAAAAAGTAGAAAATGGAAAACAACTATTATGAACCATGACCATCTCAATTTTGCAGATAGTCAGACTAAAACCAAAAGATGGCTGCCTCACAACCTGCCCTCTAAAACCCCTTAAAAAGAATCAAGTAGGCCACTCAAAAGCAACCTACTCCATCTGCCAGCTAAGTCCAACTTGCTCACCCTTGACCGCCCCTTAGAGATGAGACACAAAGTTTACAATGAGTGCACATGATGACGATCGGCTAGACAGATGCAGTCGACCCATGCATGTCGACTAGATACAACTAGCCTCCCCCTTCACTCGACACAAGCCCTGATAGAATATCCTTCTCTCAGTTCAACTCAAGTAGTTGACCTAGACCTGTTCCATCTAATTCAGCATAAAACAAATTTTAACTTTGGCAATCATGTTTAATTGGCCTCACCGGCTTGTCCAATCCATTCTATTATCTTGGGGATTCTTCAATGCACTTTTCAACTATAAAAGGGAGGGACCATTCACTTTTAATTTGGGGGGTGGAAGAATTTAGCTAAAAAAGGGTTAGAGCATTAGAGAAAAGTTGTGAGAATTGAGAGAGAAAGAGTAGTGAAAAGAGAAGCCTAGCTATCAAAAGTCTTCACGCGTACCCCACTTGAAAGCCACCACTGAAAAGGGAAAAGTGAGAAAGCCAAAGGGGAGTTAAACCTCCAGCCACCTCAACCCAAAAGCCTAGTCCAATGCTCAATCCTATCTTTTGTTGTGCGTGACAAACAAACATTAGGCTAAACGCAAATTTTTATAATTATCACATCAAGAATATAAACATCAAATATATATTAAATGATGCATGCTCTAAAATATATAATAAAAACATAAAATAAAAGAGCTAGAGATTAGAAAATGTATCCGGAAATGTGGAAGCGAGTGAAGACACTCTGTCCTCGGTGAATAAGGCCCCCTCACGCACAGGGTTGAATGGCTCCTACCACTGAGAGATATGATCACAATAGGTTTTGTACTTCCGGGGTGCGAGCTACGGAAGAACCACAATGAACAGACTGCGATCCTTTCAGACGCCCAGATAGATTGATAGATAACGGAAGGGTGTGTTGCAACTAGAAGGAACGAGCATAGTTGACCACTCAATAGATTGTGTATACATTGTAAAGAAGAATTAGAATCCTATTTTTACTAAAAAATGGATGTCAACTACACACACTATATTTATAGAAAATGCATACACCTTTATTTATATAGAGGTGGTGGAGAAAAGAAACGGCTATGCATTTAAATAAAAAATTGAATGTTAGCACTCTCTAAATTCAAAACGTTCCAAAACCAATAAATGTTTTATTTTTGTAACTCATGCATTTGTTCTCATTCATATATGCATTATTAGGACATTTATATGTGAATGTAAGTCCTTTATGTTATATATGTGTCACTTTTAGCCTGCTGGTAACCGTTGGAGCGTCCTGGCAGTTTTTAAAATTTTTAGGGTTTTTCGATCGGAATCGCATAATTTCAGACTGTTAGCTATCGTCTGAGCTAGAGGACTCCGATTAAAAATCTAACTGCATATTATGTGTCCTGGTGCCATTTTAAGCCACTCATGAAAATTTCATCGAATTCTGACATCGTTTGCAAAAATTTCGCAGTTTCGGGGCGTATCCGGGTTTTTAAGTCGCGCTCTATTTAAAAAGGAATCTAAATCACCCCCTACACTGTTCATTGTCTTCCTCGTCGAGATCTCTCTCTCCCCTCTCCGTTTTTTTTCCTTTCAAGCCCCCTACACCCCTCAAAATCAAAAACCTAAAGCACGGGAAGTGTAGATCGGGTCCCGATCTACACTCCGGTGTCTTCAAATCTGAATTCCGACGATCCTAGCCTCCCCGACCTCCCCTCTCTCTCCTCTGTTTCGAGCCAAATCGAGGGCCGTGATAGATCGGGGCGTGAGAAGGCTTTTGGGAAGGGTTTCGGCGCGCGGAGAGCACCCGGTCACCCCTTCCTCCCCCTCGGTAAGCTTCTTTTCCTCTTTTTTTTCTTGCTTAGATGATTGCTAGGGGGGGTTTTTGTGTTTGGGGGTGGTCGGCGGCAGTGGGGGTCGTCGGAGGGTGGTTGCAAGTGGTCGGAGGTGGTCGGAGGTCGTGGGAGGGGCGGTGGTGGCGCTCGAGCAGTGGCTGGGCTGTCCCGGGCAGCAGGCAGCAGCGGCAGCGGCCCAGGCAGCGCGCGGGCTGGGCGCGTGCGGGGATGCCCCCGTGCGCGCGCGGGCGTGCGTGCGCGCGGGCGTGCGCGGGTCTGGCGCGAGGTGCTGGTCGTGCTGGGCGCGCGGGACGGGCTGGCAGTGCTGGCAGCGAGCGCAGGGGGCCGGCTGGGCGTGCGCGCGTGCGTGCGCGCGCGGGCGTGCGCTCGGAGGTGCGTGCGAGGTGCGTGCGAGGTGCGGCAAGGTGGCGGAGGTGCGTGCGAGGTGTGCGCGAGGCGCAGCAGGGCAGGCGAGGTGCGTGCGAGGTGCGGCAAGGTGGCGGAGGTGCGTGCGAGGTGCGCGCGAGGTGCGGCAAGGTGGCGGAGGTGCGTGCGAGGTGCGGCAAGGTGGCGGAGGCGTGCGCGAGGCGTGCGCGGGGCGCGGCAAGGCAGGGATGGTGTGCGCGGGGGCGAGGCGCCGCGCGCGGGGGCGTGCGGGGTGCTCGCGGGCCAGCACACGGCGTGCGGGGCGCGTGCGGACTGCCGCGGCTGGGCTCGGTGGACGCGCGGAGCCCCGGGCGGTGCGCGGAGTGCACGGGCTGAGGCGCGGCGGTGCACCCGGGCGGTCGGGTGGCCGTGCGGGTGGTTGCCGGAGTGCTCGGGCTAACGTGCGTGCGGGTCGCGTGCACGTTTGCCCGAGTGTTAGGTGTTTGTTGTGGGTTTTGGGTATTTATTTGAGTATTTAATAATATTTGTGGATTTATACTTACCCAGTTAATACCCTGTCTTGCAGATCTCGACGGACGGTCGCGCGTCGACCCGAGTTCCTGTGAGTGGGACAATCCAACCCAGTAGAGAGGTGTTATACGCACTTGGGCGTATACCGACCTCTCCTGGGACGACATGGATAAATATTAACCTGTAATAATATGTATTGCATGTGAGCATGATGAAAAATGTAGAATGCATGCTACCCTAGGCTTTTATGTTAGGGACTTGCACCCATAGGATAGGTGTAAGAGCCATGCAGCATGTCCCCTGGTTTTCATGCTAGGAAACCCCGGCCTATGCATGCGTCCTACTAGTTTAATTATTAAATTAAATGCTGGTATCTGTTAGATCGCATGCCTTAGGATAATATTATAGGGAGGAGCCTTGCGAGGTCAACGCTGAGACCCGTGTTAGGGTACTCCGTGTTCCTTGTTTGGTTGTCGGGATGTCCTGTATCGGGACCTCGGGCTGCCCTCCCAAGGTTCTAGTCCCAATAATATTATATGTAATGATTGTATGATTGGTATAATTATTAGCATAGTTGGTAGATATTATAGGGGAGGGGCCTTGCAAGGACAGCGGTGAGACCCGGGTTAGGGTACTCCGTGTTCCTTGTTTGGTTGTCGGGGTATCCTATAACGGGAACTCACGCCGCCCTTCCGAGTTTCTTTCCCCCAATGATATTCAGCCTTACTGATTTTTGTACATGTTCCCGCATCTTGATGATGCACCTGGTTGAATTCAGAGGAATTCATGACATTTGAGTTGTAATGTTATGCTGTCGGCGGATCCGAGTGGATCATATGCGTATGGATAGGCTGTTCTGTTCCCTGCGTTGGATCCGGTAGAGGCTACCTCCAGTGTTAGACAGGGCCTTCCTGACAGAGGGCTCCCATTAGTAGGCACCTCCTGATTTGGTTTCGGACTGTGCTGAATGTGGGAGTAGACCAGGCGGCCTACGGAGTGGAGGGAGAGACTATCGGTGGACCAAGGGTGACCAACAGCCTAGTCAGTCCCAAAATCCTATGTCACCCATTGATGGGTGAGGGTGAGGGTGTAATGGGTTGGCGATGAGCGACCTACTGGATTTGTGAATAGATGATTATCAGTCCCAATAGCCTATGTCACCCATGGATGGGTGAGGGTGAGGGTGTGGTGGTTCGGCGAAGTACGAACCACTGGATTATGTTGTTATGTATTGATGGCTGGATAAAATAATGGAATACTGCGGTAAATATTGTCTGTGTTGCATGGGTTGTGCTGTTCACTGAGCGTGTGGCTCACCCCTCGCACATGTTTTTCCCCAGTGGTCACTGAGCCTGAGCTAGAGCCGGAGCAGCAGTTGGAGCTTTCCGAGGGATTTCTTCAGTAGCGGAGCAGCGCCACGTTCCGCGAGTGCCAGAGGTTATCAGCATCCCTTCTTGACAGTATGTATTTGATTTCCGTGCTTGGCACGTGTTTGTATATGTTCAGTTGTATTTGTGTATATTGGCTCTCACAGGACAGATGATTGAGTATCGAGTCTGTAGAATGTTTATTCACAGATTCAGTCTTTTGCTTCCGCATTTGGTGTATATATCATGTCAGTCCCTTTTGTTGCATGTGTGTCATTCTAGTTGTCTGTGTATGATATATATTATTGACCTCCTGTGTAGGCTTCTGATATGATACATACACTTGCCGCGTCCTTGGGTTGGCCGCCCTGGGGCGTGACACTTTAAAACGCATGCAATAATATGGCCCATATACACACATTATTGATTATGTATATTTGGTCACATAATTCCAATAATTCCAATAATCCCCCACTGACCAAAGATACTTAATCAGTCTAGATATAACACAAAATAGAGATAATTGAGGGAAAAGAATAAATTGATCTGGAATGGAACAAATTTATCTAGAATGGAACAAAGAATTTTTTTTTTTTTGCGTCTTATACCATGTAATAGGTGAAGGTACCTTCTGGGTTTGAACCTTCACTTAGTGTAAACCATATCCCCCGGAGAAGCCTGAGTAGATTAAGTCTTTGAACTCGACCCTTTTAATCCGGTTTCACTGATCACACACACGGTACAAGATATGAGTTCTGTTCTGCGGGGTAGCACATTACGGCCATGTGCTCGTATCCTTTCTTGAGTGCTTTAGAGATTTAGCCCAAATCTCAAAGAACGCGGCCCCACGTCCGTGCACTCATATAGGTGAGTTCTCCAGGGTGCCTGCATGGACCACACCCTGTCCGAAAAGGACTTGAACCCATTAAGAGCATTAGCTCAACCTACTTCCACTACAGTTAGCACTGTTACCATAGGGATGGGTTAGAGGAGTTTTTCCTCTACAGTACTCACAAGTTTACCCGTACAGCTTCGTTAACCCCTTGAAAACCATCTTCATGGGATCTCCAATCACAATGGTAGGGAGCCCACTGCAGGTAATTTTTTAATGGGCTTAACCCATATCCCCTTCGGTCTCGATATTAAGGACGAGTCATCTCGCAAGTCCTTTAGTGAAGTTCTCTGCAACCTCACAAACTTGAGTTATATTCCTTTAGATATAAGGTGAATTGACTCAAGTTTTATTTATAGTTGTCTAGACATATTCATTTTCTTTTCCCAATATTTTGTAGTCTCTCTCTCAATATTTTTTTTTTTTTTTTATAATTAATGAGGTATGTCTCCCCCCACATTTAGGATATATATAAATTACCACTGTAATTTTTTATGATTTATTTTTGCAAATACCCCCACATTTACAGACTATTCAAAATAATTTCCAATATGCATGCAAAATATTCTATACAAATAAATCACAATTTTATTTTTAATTTATGCATGCAAGCAATAAAACTTGGTCATCATCACATGAGCATACAAAATAATAACTCGCATGTTAATCATAATTTCACTATAAGAGTATGCAATTGACCAAGATATTTATGTGAGCATGATTACCATAAAATTATTAAATACAACCACTAATAATTAAGGTAATCAAAAGTTAGGTTTGTACTCACGTACCTCGGATGGACCATTTGTCACTGAATATTCTTCTAGAATACCATAATATAATACACACAATATGAAGGCCACATGAAGAATATATCCAGATAGTTCTTCAGATAATACCTCAAGAAAAGCCAAATAACATATATATATCTCCCATAAACTGAAAATTAGTTGGCATAATGAGCCTTTCTCAATAGAGCGTGAAACCGGTATATGGAGACCACTGAGAAAACCCCTATCTGCATTTTGTTAGACATCAAGAGCTCAACTGACATCTTAATCATCAAATGATATAACAACATCATAGAGAATATCCCAGCCACGTATAATATATAAATAATCTCAAGAAAATCATAATAATGATAATCACAATAATAAAATCCGGGAGAAGAATTCCAATAGTCTCCACGGCCAAATAATTTAGAACTCCATTTATTCAATCTCATGTCAGAATATTATTGGAATACCACTAGCCTTCAAATAAATGTAATCATGCCTTACTTGAAATTAATATATCTCAATAGGATATATTAATGTGCCATGCATAAATAATAACACTAACACCGTGGAAATATCAAATCCCAAAAGAATAAATATTTTCAAGGAACTATTAATGATGGCAAGTTATCTCAGAATAAGAGGTATGTTAAATAATACTCATATATATGATACAATATAACATATCACAACACTATGTGTATTGAAGTATTAAGATCATGATCAAATTTATATTCCCATAGCCACATTTATATATCATGAAATCAACCCTTTATAAAAATAGGTTACCTTTCTGTTTCAAGAATGTAAGCAATATAAAATCATAAATATGCCAACAAATCTGAATGCACATCAGTATATCACATGAATGATGGAATGGAAAAGTGATTTACTGCAACACATGTCATATGTGAGCCTTTATAAACGGAAACAACAATAAATCATTCGCAAAGTTTTGTAACTGTTCACGCATGTAACTGTGAATTTTATTTATGCATACGTAATGCATTCATAGTATGATAACCTCTCAGTTAATAAATAATTAACATATATTATTTCCCATCATTACCAACAAAATTATCTCCTTTTATATATATATATATATATTCTCATGGATTAGAAACACATGGCACCAACCATCCTTATGCAGCAAATTAACATAAGGTAACCGGCAAACATTTATCATGAAATGTTGGCTTTGATTTTAAGCTATCAAAATAGTAACATGGAGGGAGAATTTATAAGTCCTCAATACATAATAATAACACAATAAAAGTGATAAATAATTTGTAACTCATGTTTGTAAATGCATGCAATTATTTCATGCAAATTTAACACATCATATGCATGAAAATAAAACGGATGTATTTTTTTATTTTATATATGGGACCTCATTAAGCATTGCATGTTGATATACATACTGAATGTTATACATTTCAAAGTCATAATAAAATATTCATTTCATGCATGCAGTGACGTTACATGTCATTACAAGTTCATGATAAATCACATGTCTTATATGGACAATTATCAAACTTAACGATGATTCTTTTCAACTTATGGAGGAGCATTAAAACATGAAACAACAGTTATTTAGATGTTTTAAATTTAAATTAAACATCCATTATCATTATTAACATTGACATGTAAATGTTTCAAACTGTTGAGTTTCAAAATATAACCAGTAAAACAATAAGCAATTACTATGAAAAGTTATAATAAGCCCCCATAAAATCCACTTTTCTAAATTACATTCTTCCCTATCCGGATAGAAAAATAAGGATCACATTAGGCCACTAGATTGACTACCCGGTTTGCAATAATCAAATATTATATGAACATGTTAATCCGACACTCTTCAATTAACGTCTAGCTTGAACATGCATGTAAAAAATAAAAAAAATATTTTCTCCACATATATATACAAGAATTTGTGTACCTTTTTCACCGAGATTGTTGTGCGTAACAAACAAATATTAGGCTAAACGCAAATTCTTATAATTATCACATCAAGAATATAAACATCAAATACATATTAAATCATGCATACTCTAAAATATATAGTACAAGCACGAAATAAAAGAGCTAGAGATTAGAAAATGTATCCAGAAATGTGGGAGCGAGTGAAGACACTCTGTCCTCGGTGAATAAGGCCCCCTCACGCACAGGGTTGAATGACTCCTACCACTGAGAGATACGACCACAATAGGTTTTGTTCTTCCGGGGTGCGAGCTACAGAAGAACCATAATGAACAGACTGCGATCCTTTCAGACGCCCAGATAGATTGATAGAGAACGGAAGGGTGTGTTGCAACTAGAAGGAACGAGCATAGTTGACCACTCAATAGATTGTGTATACATTGTAAAGAAGAATTAGAATCCTATTTTTACTAAAAAATGGATGTCAACTACACACACTATTTTTATAGAAAATGCATACACCCTTATTTATATAGAGGTGGTGGAGAAAAGAAACGGCTATGCATTTAAATAAAAAATTGAATGTTAGCACTCTCTAAATTCAAAACGTTCCAAAACCAATAAATGTTTTATTTTTGTAACTCATGCATTTGTTCCCATTCATATATGCATTATTAGGACATTTATATGTGAATGTAAGTCCTTTAAAACGCATGCAATAATATGGCCCATATACACACATTATTGATTATGTATATTTGGTCACATAATTCCAATAATTCCAATATCTTTCCCTTCCTATACTTACCCTATCCCACCAAAGCTCACTCCCCTATCATCCACCCAGCTTATCGAGCTCTAAAATTCAGTCCAAGTACCCCCCACAACCAGACAAACCAGTAGAAACGAAACCTAAAGCATTGGTTGGGGGCCTAGAACTCAGAACAAGTCTTTTGAGTAAATGTGTGCAGGTGATGGCTGGCTAGTTAAATCCAGCTGATGGGAAGTTGGCACCTAGACCTCTTAAGATAGGTTGGCTAAGTTCAATCAGTCGGCGACCTCTATAGCCTAACTTCAAGTAGCCAACTGCTTCCCTACTTTCTATCTATCTATATACATACAGCAGGCATATTAAGAGTAGTTGGCGGGTGTTTATTTGCTTTCCTTACATACCGTATTTTTTTGACCATTTTCCAAGATTTTACCAACATTTATTTGCTCTATCTATTTCTCGACCTTTATAAGACATTTAGCTAGAGGTGGGTAACAAACCCTAGTTGAATTCTGTACGGTGGACACCTTCTTTCTTTAACAACTTTTTTTTTTTACTTCATTTGCAATATATCAATTGTTGTAACCCCCCCTCCCCCAACTTGAAAAGAAACTTTATGAGTTCTATTGAAGGAATCACCAGCTTTTTCACGTTAAAGTGCGATCGAATGTTAGAAACCCAACAATTTTCCAACAAGGCGATCAAATGTTATATCAATTTTTCTGCTTTTTAGAAAAGTAGGTGATGATCACATTTTGTTCTTTGAAGGGGCTGTCGGCTGCTTAGAAATGACCCCTCAGGGTGTATATTTAATTTTTCGCAAGACAAATCGGGGCAAACTTCAGAGGAACCCCGAATTTTCACATAGACGAGAATCGGTACAACCCATCGCTAAAGTCCTGAATTATTGGAGTGACACTATAGTGGCCACACAAAAAATACGGTCTATCTCATTGCCATACATATATGGATGGAAATTTTTTATATTACTACGTACTGATGGAAATTTACGTACTGATATGAAAATTTTCCTATGTGGGTGTGTTGTGTTAGATATTGTAGCCTTTATATTAATTTATTTAGACTGTAAAAGAAATATACAAGTATTTATGAGTTTGTAATATACTTTTGGTAGGAAATAAATTTTATTTGGAGGGAACACAAGTTTTTTCACTGAATTAAATATAAATTTTGAAAGTCAAAAATCTACATCATGAGGTGGAATACGTTACATCAAACCTTGAAATAAAAATCTCAGTATCTCATTCCAGTCCAAATATAGAGACAGGTAACCGCCCATATATATGTTTTTATGACTTTTTTCTCATGTGAGTTTAAATTAAAATTAAAAAGATTTTTAATGCGCCTATATTTTAATTTTTTTGGTGAAGTCATTTTCATTAATCGGACCTACACATATTTTCTAACTCCAATAAAATCACATTCAAATCTTTACACATTTTTCAATCTTTAGGTGGTGGATTAATATCATTGGCGCCTGACCATTTCAATGCAAGAGTTCTTTATAAATTAAAATAAGCTGTAACAAATGCGAAATATTAGTTTCATGTCCCAATATTGTGTTATGCTGTATATATAGACAGGAAATGCAATAAAAAAAAGAGACAGAGGGATGTATATTGACAGCAAAAACAGACTGTTTGAAGAAAATTAGGGTGGGTTGGTGTGGAAATCAACCTGTTTGAAGAAAATTAATCATGGTCAATTTGTCATGGCTGATGTTGATGGAATATATATATATATATTAGTGGTTGATATTGAAATATAGACTGCACCAAGTATGTATGGACAAAGAAATCAACATGTTTGAAGAAAATCAGCTGTGGTTGTTAGTTGATGTTGATATCATGTGAAAAAACAGAACATATATGGACAATTGAAGAAATGCAAATATAGGTAAGGCAGTGTTTGTTCTCATCTAGCCATGGAAGGCATGAGACTAAAGATTTTTGTTGTGATGGTTCTTTTGGCTACTCAATTTTTTGGTTATTCAGAGGAGAGAGACCACCAACGCTTTCTTCTAAACGGCCAGTACGGTGAGAATGAGACTTTTATCTTTTCTTTTTTTTTGGTGGGTTGCACTTCATCTTGCTTTGCTTAGTCCCTCTAAACATTGACATTTCTTGATAAGATTTTATCTCATTTTTATTTATTGTAATCTAATCTGAGTAATTTTCCAAAACAAACTTGTACAGGCACATCTAGGCCTCATTTTTTTTTTTTATCAATCTAAAGGCCGACCTGTACATGGTGCACATCCATATCACTTCATTTTAAACATTAAAATGTATCCAATGTTTTTGAATAATACATTAAAATTTTGCACTAAAAAGATTTAATTCCAACAATTGATTTGAAATAATTTATACAAAATGCTTCCATGAGATTTGATAATCAACTTAATCAAGAAGACCATTTTTTTGCTAAGTAAATTTGTATTGTTGTACCAAAACGAAGATTATAAAAAAGGAAGTGTCTTTACAAATGATCGGAGTAAAAGTATCCCAATGGATATGAGGGAGGGATTACAAGACCAGGCTAATAGGCAAAATTTGGATGTCGTTATTTTAAATCGAGGTAGGTTTCTTCTCCAACAGTCATACCAGCCACAAGCTGCGAAGGAGTGTCTCAATTGCGATCTCCACTGCACGGTATCCATGCCTTAGTAAAGGACACCTTGTTCAATTTTCGCAATAGTGTTGAGAAAGCAGATACCTCATCGAGCATATTCCGCTTTATTTTTTTAATAAAGATAGAAATTTGCTATTCGATTTCATTTCTGATTTTGAATTACAAACTCTGAACGTGGGGGAGAATCGAAAAAAAAAAAATCATAAAACAAGAAAACGAGTCCTTCCAAAGGCTTTGGTTAGAAGAGCTATTTAACCAACGCCTACCCACCCTGTGGTTATGCACCTCACACCATTCTCCTGTTGTTGAAACGCATCTCGTCCGCCTTCGCTAAGTGGCGTTCCCAGTCCCACATATTCCACCTTATTGATAGGTCCCAATGGCCACCAGTTGATCCTGAAAGTTGATGAATTATTCTACTTTGACCCTGGATAGGTTGAAGATTGCAGCAAAACGATCCTTTGAAGATCCCTCACCAAGCCAAATGTCTTGCCAGAAATGTATCGATTTTCCATTGCCAACTTTCCATCTCATAGCTTCCATGAAGCCTTTGTTGCATCCATGATTCATCTCCATACTTTAGAGAGCCTTAGAGAGTGCCTAGCAAATTTGAATAGTTGATATTCACAATGATATCAATCCTCCAGGGGATGACTCCACATCAACGGTAGTCACAAACTCACAATCCACCTTAGGAAATTTGTTTTCCTAAATGAACGAAGGTAATAATAAGAAAGAGATTGTTAAAAATAATAAATGTTTTTTTTTATTATAGGTCCAAAATGGCCGTTAAAGAAACAATAGATCCATCCACCGTGGAATTTCCCCATTCCAAACAGAGAATTAAGTTACCCTTATGTTTAAGTAATTTTTTATTTGGTTGTGTTTTGAATTATTCTCATTCAAAGACGTAATAATAAGGTTTTTGTTGTTCGGATAAAATATGAATAAGATGTGGATAAAAATTTATAAAACGTTAAAACATGATAATATATAGTTGATTTGACAGTTGATTTATAAGAGATAATAACATTTGATTTAACCATGTCCCACATATTCTTTTGGGTTAAATAACTTGAAATAACTTAATTTAAGGGCTAGCTGGAATCTATATGCAACTTAATTCTCACATACAGATCTATTCTCATTTATTTCATACTAACAAACACCCATTTTCAGGTTATTCTGACTAATTCTCACATATTCGGCTATTCTGACTGATTCTCACATGTTCCGGACCTACTCTCACACCAAATGGGGGTTAAAGTTTTATAAGATTTGATAGAAACGTGTTCATATATACTTCTTTTATTTTATATGATTATTACATGATTTTAATTTCATAGATCTTGATTGTGGTCCACTGTTTCATATAAATCACACCTTTTTAATAGGTTCCCCATCCGAACCATCCGTACGGTGTCTTCCAAGATCATGTTCTTGTCCAACCTGCTCTCATGGCCGAGCAGTTCCCACGGAAGAACAAGTAAATCTTCATAATTGATTTTCTACATGTTGGGTTATGTGTTGTAATAAATATGGAAAAACAGGGCCAATAAAGATCCATCCAACTCTATTTTCAGTTTCTTGAATATATATGATTTGTGACATATGAATAGTGAGTCTACTTTTAAATATGAATATATTGGCATCCATGTAAATGCATACTATTTAGAGTATCTCCGATCGAGATCTCTAAAATAAAGGCCAAAAAAATATTAAAAAAATTAAAAAGTCTATTCCATTTTTTTATTTTTTATTTTATAAAACTTTAATTTATAATATCTCTTTTATTTTTTTGATGTAGAACACATAATTGAGATTTATTTGTGAAATTTAAAATTGGTCGAATTTAATATTATTAGTTCCAGACTAAATGACCAATAAACTAATTATCAGTTATTCCAAACTTATATCTGTATCTGAAAAACCTATATTCGTATCTGATTAAAATAATATTATAATATTATTTATTATTAATAATATATTTATATTTATATTCCACACCCCACTCATTTTTCCATAACACAATCATTTTCCCTCCAAAATACACTTTCTCAATCATTTTTCTCTCCTATTTATATTTATTCAATGCATGACTTGAGATTTCTCAAGATCAGGTGGCAGGTAATAATTAGAAAAAAGATAAATTATGGGAGCTTATTTCCGTTGCATATCATGCTCGTAAGCCCAATTATTGCGGGATATAAAAGATGCACCAATCTTTTATTCCCCTTGACCTAATGGAGTGATCAGCAAAAGAGCTTGGACACAGGAAGGTCCTATTGACAAATATATGATGCAATCCAGTATAATTTCAAAGTCCACTACTTGGAATTGAACGTCTCCCACTTTTTTCCCCTCTTCATATATTGTTTTTCAATTTTTTGTGAACCCTTTAAATTTGAAGTGTGTTTCGCACGCCATTTCTTACTCCAGACGTTTCTATTGAAAAATAAATTGAAAGAAATTAATTTTAAAATAAGAGTGAATAAGTTTAAAAACACGCTTCTAATTTTAAATTAAAGGGTCCAAGTCCAAGTTAATGGTGACTATAGTCCACAAATTAGTACTGCAAATGTAGGTAAGGCAATGCTTATTCCAATCGAGCTATGGAAGGCATGAGATTAAAGACTTTTGTTGTTCTTGTTCTTTTGGCTGCTGATGTAGCATAGGATTTACGCTCTTTTGTTGATCTGATTAACCTTCAAGGATGGAAGATCTGTCGACTCTAACGATGTTGCTGATTCGTGAAGAATACCTTCGTAAGTCGCGACCTTTCTAAATGATCCAACTTGTACAACACAAATGGGCAATTATGGTCCAACTTGTGAAAAATAAAAATATCATTTTCCTCCATGGACAGGAACAACACCTTCGAAAATCCATTTACGTCACGTTTCATAAATGGTCCAACTTGTACAATGCGAAGGGACAATTATGATAACTATAACATAACACTAATGGCCTTTCTAACATATGGAAAATACATGGACATATGAACAACACCTACGAAGGCCCATTTATGTCCCATTTCACAAATGGTCAAACTTGAACAACGCAAAGGGCAATTATGATAACCATAACATAACATTAATGACTTTTCTAACATATGGAAAATATATGGACAGGAACAACACCTTCGAAGGTTCATTTACGTACCGTTCCATAAATGGTCCGTCCAACTTGTACAACGCAAAGGGGCAATTATGATAACTATAACATAACACTAATGACCTTTCTAACATATGGAAAATACATGGACAGGAACAACACCTTCAAAAGTCACGAATGCTTAGCCACACGAAACATTGTGAAAAATCTCTTTCACCTTGTTGTGCCTCCAATGTGTGCTTGATCCACCAAATTTCGCTAAAACAAAATGCCAAGCAATTAGGATGCAAACCAAATATACAATGCATTCTAACTCATTCTAAGCTTATCCTAGGCTTCTAAGGAATAAATTTATTCTCCTACAGATCTCTCTTAAGCTTCGATAGGATAACTAAACATAAAAGATTATCCTAAGCGTCACAATAAAACTCTAGAGTAACCAAAATAACCCAATCATTTTTTTTATAGGGTAGACAAACCTAAACTCCTTAGGTTATTCGAACTAAACCCCTAAGCTTCATAGGCCAACTAAGACAACCATAACCTATAGTTTGAGGGTCGAACCTACACTTTAATACCATTCTGTAACGCCCTGAATCCACTACTACTTTATGAAGCATAAAATCCAGTACACTACCTTAATTCCTCAAATCTCAGAGTTCTATATTTTTCTTTATCCAGAGATATAATGAAATAATATTAAAATTAAACTCCATTCTTTAAGGATAATATAGAATATATAAGATTCAACAATGCTCCACAATTAGTCTAGATATAATTTATACATAAAAAAATATACAACTTGGCATAAACGTGGTTACTAGGAGGATGGACCAACTACATGTCAAAAGAAATTGATTAAGTCCTTCTACCAAGCAAGTCTAATGTTCTGGCACCCACAATCTTGTCCGCATGCTACACGAGATCATTCTACCAAGCAATCTAAGTCTTTAATGTGAAAATAGAGAAATAATTAGGGGTGAGTTACAACTCGCTCAGTGAATGGACCTATGGTGTCCCATTAATAATAACTTTGAATATAGCAGAGTCAAAGAACTTGTGTCATACAGGGCATTTTATATCATAATATTAAATTGTACTAAAGTTTGAAGAATAACAATGCTCCTCTTTAGAGGGACGGTCACGCAGAACAGATACATGAATACAATGCTACATGATGCAACAGACATGTATACTCTCTTTCCGTGGCACACAACCGCCAGAGGGCTCCATCTAGAGCATGATCACGTAGATGTCACGCAGATAGAGTCTTAATTTCCTGGACAGTGGTCATGCATATGGTGTCACGCAGACGATGTTACGCAGATGGTGTCACACAGAACATTAGGATACATGCATGATCAACTACTTAGTCTCAAACTATTCATGTATGCAATAATAATATAATAAATTCTCCAAAAGTCACATGAGTCATACATAAAATAAACATCATATCTATCATGATGACATGTTCATGTCTTCCATACACAAAATAATATTTGTATTCATAAACTAGTCGTGATGCGAATACGATATACAATTATGCATAGTTTTGAAAACTACATAAGAGACTAGATCCACTCACCTCCGATCCTACCATTCAAAACCAAAGTTAATTGATATCATATAGGTCTCATAAATACATATAGGTCTCACAAAACTCTAGCTTTAACCACATGAAAACTCAATGATTTTGATGTCTATTCATAAGGTATAGGAAAAAAAGTACGACACAATTGAAAATCATAAAAATATAGGTGAATAAACCCTAGATCTAAAGAAACAATGTAATGAAACCTCCATAAAGACCCTAACTTTTCCAACCCAAGATTCAAAAGTATATACTATAACCTTTATGTATAAATTTATCATTGAAAAACACATTAAAATTAGGAGATAAAATATACCAACTTGTCCTTTTTCGGATATTTTCATACAGAAGAAGGAGAA
The DNA here is from genome assembly GCA_030737835.1 of Acorus gramineus. Taxonomy (NCBI): domain Eukaryota; kingdom Viridiplantae; phylum Streptophyta; class Magnoliopsida; order Acorales; family Acoraceae; genus Acorus; species Acorus gramineus. Next base: position 4,382,610 of record JAUJYN010000012.1, read on the forward strand.
TAGAGAGAGAGAGAGATTTTAGTTTTTTACGGTTTATATATGCAAAGAGAGAGAAGAATGTCCCTAAATAAATATTCTTACCCAATCAAATCGTGGTGAATCAATCACCCCAAAGTGCATTAAGTGCTACTAAAAACAGAAATCTCGAATTTAAAATCACAAACAAGTCGATGGCTCCCATCTGGGCCATCCAAAACCGATGGCTCCCACCCGAGCCATCTTAATCCTTCTGCTCGATACCTTGACACGATTTAGCCCATAACATAATCGATAGACATCTGATTCACGATCCGAAAGATGCATTGGAAAGCTAACAGAACAAGGATTCGAATCATACCTTAATCTTATAACAATTTGACCCAATGCACAAAAACCCTACTTGAAAACATGAAATGACTAAGAAAAACCATAGTCGTTACACCATTTCTTTTGGTCTATCCGATCTATGGCATCCATGAAGCTTGTAATAATAGCATCCATGAATCTTCTAGCTATGAGTGCTGCATCAGCTGCTCAGTTTTTTGGTTGCTCAGAGGAGGGCGTTCAAAAATGGCCTGCGAAACTCGCTCTAGCTTCAAGACCCCTTCAATCTGTTACAGAGTGAGGTCGTGCATCCAAATATGTTGTACTTGACCTCTTAGATTCGAGATAATACACGACCGAGCCACACCCAATCCATTATGGACCAAGGTTGCACATCCAAATAAATCGTACTCGGCCTCTCAGATTTGAGATAATGCACGGCCAAGCCGCACCCATCCTCTGCGGACCGAGGTCACGCACGCGATATTCACGTACTCAGACCCGATTGAAAGTTGAGCACCCCGACGATCAAAACGGCTAAGGTAAACATGCTAACTAGGTCTCTCAACACCCGATTGAAAGTTGAGCACCCCAATGATCAAAACGGCTAAGGTAAACATGCTAACTAGGTCTCTCAAAGACAAATACATGATGCAAGCAAAACTCATCAAGACAGTTTAAACGTTTTTGAATCTCACAAAGCTACATCCTCCTACAATTAAAAGGCCCCATAATTGGAGGTTTAACGACCAATGCTATGAAAAGAAAACATTACAGCCTAATCTATTCAGCAAGGAGGTTGCAAGATGAAATCATCGGCCGGGGGCACCACCCTTTGAACAACCGAGAAGGATGAGGATGCATCCGAGTTCATCAGAGTGACGATTTGAACATCTATTTACTGGAGTAGAACTAGTGAACTAGGGGGCGGTGGAGCAGAACCAGTTCACCGAGGGGCGAAGAAAAGGAGTTTGGTTAGTCTCTTACGAATCCTATTGACACCCGGGCGAGAACCGATGTCACCCCTACTAGAGGCCCCAAGGGAGTTCGACCGAAGGGCTCACCTTTCCTCAAAAGCGGATGCTTGAGAATGACTAGATTTGGTCAAATGAAAGGTAATGAGGCTGGAAGATCAAAATGCTGCGCCACCGAGCCACGGTTCCTGGTTCTGGTTAGCGAGGGCCAGCTCCCAAGTTACATCTTTATTCACCACCTCACCACCTGATAAGTGCGCCTGATGAACAGATCCATTCCCACACATTGGCGTCGTCCTCATCTTAAGAGGGACCCACCGTTCGCGAACCATCCGCGTCTGCCTGCGCGTCGTCTCAGAATTGCGTGATCAGCGTAGATCCGCGCAGATCATCCCGGATTTCCTGGGATCCTGTCTCGGATTCGGTCCCGGACAGCATCCCGGATCTCCCGGGAATTTGTCCCGAGATCCTGTGCTTCGCGCCCGCACGCGCCTGGCCCAGCACCCGCTCGCACTTGGCCCAGCTGCGCAACCCAGCTCCAGTTGCCCGACTCGGCTCCAGCTGCCCGACCCGGCTCCAGTGCTCGACCCGACTCCAGCGCCCCGACCCGACACTAGCTGCCCGACCCGGATCCGCGACCCGTTTACCGCCCCGTCATCGCCTTTTTCGGTATTTTCTTTATTCGGCCGCTACGGGTTCATTCAGACTCCAAATATAGTCATATTGGTACTCATTTTGCTCCATTTTTCGTTCTGCACGCATCTGTGACTATATTTTCATCATCCGAGGCATATATTTTTTCTCTGTTATTCTCTTTTTGCCTATTATGGCTACGGATAACACTCAGATCATCGATGTTAAGTTTGATGGTAACAATTATGATGTCTGGTCTATTAGTCTTGAACTTCAGCTTGATTATCGTCGCCTATTGGGTCATGTTACTGGCACTAATCTAGCTCCTGTACTTGAACCATCTCCACCGGGTTCTGATGAGACCACCATCAAGGCCAGAGCTGAGGCGTATACTAAGGCTTTGTTGACATGGAAGGAGGCCGATTCTCGGGTGAAAGCTTATATTGCTTCTTCGGTTATTCCAAATATCCGTAAACATTTGAAGCCGTTCATTACAGCCAAGGAATATTGGGACTTTCTGAAGAATTTCTATACGCAGACCGATGGTGCTCAGGAATTCTATCTACATCAGGCCATTTCTACTTCTTATCAAGGGGAGCTTTCTATTCGTGATTTTTATTCTCTTTTGTCTGATTACTGGGATCAACTCGCACCTATGGATCCTCAGATGGAGGGTATTTTTCTGACACGCTATCGTGAGTACCGTAATCGTCAACGATTGTACCAATTCTTGATGCGTCTTCGTCCTGAGTTCGAGGCTATTCGTGCACAGATTCTTCATCGTTCTCCCAAACCGTCTCTTGATACGGTTCTTTTTGAGTTAGTTGCTGAGGAGACGCGTCTTCGCACTGTTGTCACTCCGCCTATCGTTGATCACAGTTCTGTCAATGTTGCACATCGTCAAGACAATCGCTACACTCGGGTCACTTGCTATTATTGCCATAAATTTGGACACGTGCAATCTGAATGTCGTAAGCGTGCTCGTGATGGTGCTCCTCTTGTTTATGTACCTCGCACTTCAGCTCCTGGAGCACTTCCTCCAGCACCTCGTCCACTAGATCCTGCAGCATCACGTGCACTAGCGCCTCGGGCGCAAGCACCTCGGGCACCTTCTACAGTTCCTCCACGTCGCTCTCAGCCTCGACCTGCAGCTGCTGTTGCATCTGATTTTACTGATCCGCCGGCATATTCTTCCTCTCAGATCACTGAGAGTCTTGCGCAGCTCCACCTTCAACAACAACAGCTTCAAGATATGCTTCGCTCAGTGACTGGTAGTGATTCATCTGCTCCCTTTTCTGCTTCTACTGCGGCGACAGGTAACCTTACCTCCTCATGGATTCTTGACTCTGGGGCTTCCCATCATATGACTTCTCAGGCATCCTTTATTAGTTGTCCTACTCGCGTGTTTCCCACTCCTGTTATTCGTACGGCAGATGGGACTCCTCTGTCTGTGTCGAGTTCTGGTTCTCTTGCTGATCCTTCTCATCGATTTCAACTTCCTGATGTTTTTCATGTTCCTGGTCTATCACTAAATTTGCTTTCTGTTGGTCAAATTGCGGATCATGATTGTCTCATTACTTTTGATTCTTCTACTTGTTCTGTACAGGATCGTCGTACGGGGAAGCAGATTGGGACAGGCTCTAGACGCGGTGGGCTCTACTACATGGATCACATTCATATTCCTTCGTCTTCTGCAGCTTCTGCTCGCTTGATTTCTTCTTCTCCTCTGATGTATGGCACCGCCGTCTTGGCCATCTCTCTCCTCCAAGACTTCGTTATCTAATAAGTACCGGTGTTTTAGGTTCCTTTTCAAAAACTGAGCTTCAACCATGTGTGGGCTGCAAGTTGGCAAAACACTTGGCTCTTCCATTTCCTACTAGTAAACACATTTCTGCTTCTCCTTTTGATCTAGTTCACTCTGATGTTTGGGGTCCCTCCCCTATTCCTTCTAAAGGGGGTAACCGTTATTATGTTATTTTTATTGATGATTTTCCTCGCTTTACCTGGATATATTTGATGCATAGTCGTTCTGAGTTGTTACCCATCTATAAATCTTTTGCTACAATGGTTGAAACTCAGTTTTCCAAACGCATCAAGGTGTTTCGCTCTGATTGTGGGGGGAATATTGTTCTCGTGCTTTTCGTGATTTTTTATCCTCCCAAGGCACTCTACCACAGCTTTCCACTCCTTATGCTCATCAGCAGAACGGGGTTGCTGAGCGCAAACACCGTCATATCCTCGAAACGACCCGGTCCTTACTCCTCTCTGCTTCTGTTCCTGTTCAGTTTTGGGGTGAGGCTGTTCTTACAAGTGTGTCTCATCAATCGCACTCCTTCGTCTATCACTGCTGGCATCTCCCCCTTTCAGCGTCTTTATCATAGTCCTCCTGATTATTCTCGTCTTCGTGTTTTTGGATGCACGTGTTTTGTCCTACTTCCTCCTCTTGAGCGTACCAAATTGTCTCCTCGTTCCACTATGTGTGTTTTTCTTGGGTATAGTAATGAGATCAAAGGATATCGATGCTATGATCCTGTTGCTCGTCGTCTTCGGACATCTTGTCATGTCACATTCTTTGAGAGTCATCCATACTACGCTCTTCGCGCATCCCCTGTTCCTCTTCCCCCATCCACGGTTGAGGAAGTCACATTTTTGGACTTTTCCATTCCTGATTTCTCATCTTCATCTTTTGCTCCTCAGTCATCTACTCCGTCTGTACCTGACCACTCTTCCTCGTCAGTCCCATCTTCACCCTTGCCGTCTTCGTCAACTTATTTTCTGGATGATTCACGTGGGACGGTTCTGTCTACTCCTACACCTGTTCCTGATGCTGCTTCGCCAGAAGACGATTCTGCTTCCGCACCAGTTGCTCCTCGTCGCAATCCGCCTCGCGCTCGTCGACCTCCTCAACGACTCAGCTTGGTTGCCTCTGATTCTTTTTCTCCTAGTTTTCAGTGTTTTCTTTCAGCTGTTTCCACTCATTGGGAGCCCCAATCATATCGTGAGGCTGTCGGCATTCCAGAATGGGAAGGTGCTATGGCAGAGGAGCTTAGTGCATTACAACGCACTCATACGTGGAAAATTGTACCACTTCCTCCAGGGAAGACTCCTATCAGCTGTAAGTGGGTTTATAAGATCAAGACCAACTCTGATGGTTCGATTGAGCGTCACAAGGCTTGGTTGGTTGCCCGTGGTTTCACTCAGCAGCATGGTATTGATTATGATGAGACATTTGCTCCTGTAGCAAAGATGACAACTGTTCGTACTTTGATTTCTGTTGCTTCTGTTCGTCAATGGCCCATTTATCAGCTTGATGTCAAGAACGCTTTTCTTCATGGTGATTTATCAGAGGAGGTTTACATGACTCCTCCTCCGGGTCTTCCTCATTCATCTGGTCATGTATGCCATCTTCACCGCGCTCTCTATGGTCTCAAGCAGGCTCCTCGTGCTTGGTTCGCTCGATTCACTGATGCTATCTGTGCTGCTGGGTTTGTTCGAGTTCCTCTGATCCAGCTTTATTTGTTCACACCTCTGGTCCTCATCGTACTATCCTGCTGCTTTATGTTGATGACATGATCATCACCGGCGATGATTCGTCTCATATACAGTCGGTCAAGCAACATCTTCAGCGTCAATTTGAGATGAAAGATCTTGGCAAACTTCGCTATTTTCTAGGCTTGGAAGTTGCTTCTGCTCCGCGTGGTTATCTTCTCTCCCAACGCAAGTATACTGCTGACTTGATCGACCGTGCCTGTCTAACTGATGATCGCATTTCTCCCACTCCTATTGAGCTTCATGCTAAGCTCCGGCCTGACGATGGAGAACCACTCTCTGATGTTACTCGTTATAGACAGCTTGTTGGAAGCCTCGTCTATCTCACTGTCACTCGTCCTGACATTGCCTATGCTGTGCATATTGTCAGTCAGTTTGTCGCTGCCCCTCGTACTGTTCATTATGCAAAGTTCTTCGGATTATACGCTATCTACGTGGCACTATATCTCGTGCTCTGCTGTTACCGTCTTCTTCTACTCTTGAACTTCGCGCTTATACTGATGCTGATTGGGCAGGAGATGTCACAGATCGAAAATCCACAACTGGTATATGTGTCTTTCTTGGGGACTCTCTTATATCTTGGAAGGCCAAGAAACAAGACATTGTTTCTCGTTCGAGTGCTGAGGCCGAATATCGTGCTATGGCATCTGCTACTGCTGAGGTTGTTTGGCTTCGACGCCTCCTCTCTGACATGGGCGTCATTCTATCTGCGTCTACTCCCCTATATTGTGACAACAAGAGCGCCATTCAGATTGCTAGCAATCCAGTATTTCATGAACGTACGAAGCACATCGAGATCGATTGTCACTTCGTCCGTCATCATTTTCTTTCGGGCACTATATTTCCTCTTCTCTTCAGTTATCAGACTTTTTCACAAAGTCTCATACACTTCAGCGGCATGATTTCTTGTTGAGCAAACTCTCGGTGTATGATCCACCATGAGTTTGAGGGGGGGTGTTAAATGTATATATATGCTAGGGTTAAGGGTAGATTAGTCATTTCCTTGTTTCCCTTTTGTACTATAAATATTGGGTACAAACCCTAATAATAGATTGATTCATTCTTTTCATATTCTAACAGTATTATCAATTATTTATGATGTTTTTAATGTTTTATCTATCAAATATTTTATATATTAAATCTTCATTGATCCTTAAATTATTCATAATTATTTTTAAGTTGCATCCTCGTTTGAAGATGTATTAAGAAAAGGAAGAAGATGTACATGAAAAAGAGAAAATGTTGGAAGATGATGAATGTGGCATCGATGAAGATGATAAAATTGATGATGGGGATGCACGATTTTCAAAGTGAAATCCTTGTGGCTAGGTGCCTTGGAAGACGGGCATGCGTGTCCGTTGCATTCATACGCATCATATGGTTATGAAGATTCTTCATGAGATTTGCATCATTCAAAAGAGAATTTCTATTATGCTATTATATATTTGGAATAACGTTTTAACATTTATTGTTATGAAATTGTTTCTTATGTTATCTTTATAAACTCCTTATCTTAAAGTATATTATTAATGGGACACCAGTGTCCATTCACCGAGCGCGTAGTAGCTCATCCCCTCTTTTTCCAACCTTTCAGATTTAAAGACTTAGATTGGTGGATCTCGTGTAGCTGCGAACGAGATCGCGGGTGCGAGAACGTTAGACTTGCTTGGTCGAAGGACTGATCAATTTCATTTTACATGTAGTTGACCCATCCTCCTAGTAACCATTTTGTACAAGTTGTATATATATATTTTATGCGTAAGTTATATCCATAGTATTTTGGAGTGTTGTGGAGATCTTTAATGTTATATTATTATTAAAGATTGAAGTTCGTTTTAGTATTATTTTATTATATTTCTGGATAAAAGAAAAAAAATAGAACTCTAAGATATTGAGGAATTAAGTTAACACAACCGGATTTCACGCTTCAAAATGGAGTCGTGGATTTAGGGCGTTATAGGGTGGTATCAGAGCCTGTCCATTACGCGATGGTGGGTGTGAGTGACCCCACACGAGGACATGTGGCCTATTAGGGGGGGTGATTGTAACGCTTGGCCCAGGCCCAAGAGTCCCAAGAGGCCCATGGATTGGGTGAGGGTGAGGGTGTTTAGTCTCACATCGCCTAATGGGAGGAGATAGTCTGTGCTTATATGTGAGCACAGCTCTTACACACCAAGATGCATTTTAAACCCTTGAGTCCATTTAGGGGCAAAGCGGATAATTTCTTGCTGTGTAAGCTTGGGGCATTACAATTGGTATCAGATCATGTCCATTACACGATGGTGGGTGTGCGTGGCCTCACACGAGGACGTGTGGCCTACTAGGGGGTGATTGTGACGCCTGGCCCAGGCCTAAGAGTCCCAAGAGGCCCATGGATTGGGTGAGGATGAGGGTGTTTAGTCCCACATCGCTTAATGGGAGGAGATAGTCTATGCTTATATGTGAGCACAGCTCTTACACACCAAGACGTGTTTTAAACCCTTGAGTCCATTTAGGGGCAAAGCGGACAATTTCCTGCTGTGTAAGCCTGGGGCATTACAATTGGTATCAGATCATGTCCATTACGCGATGGTTGGTGTGGGTGGCCCCACACGAGGACGTGTGGCCTACTAAGGGGGGTGATTGTGACGCTTGGCCCAGGCCTAAGAGGCCCATGGATTGGGTGAGGGTGAGGGTGTTTAGTCCCACATCGCCTAATGAGAGGAGATAGTTTGTGCTTATATGTGAGCACAGCTCTTACACACCAAGACGAGTTTTAAACCCTTGAGCCCATTTAGGGGCAAAAGCGGACCATTTCTTGCTGTGTAAGCCTGGGGCGTTACAACTGGTATCAGATCATGTCCATTACGCGATGGTGGGTGTGGGTTGCCCCACACGAGGACGTGTGGCCTATTAGGGGGGTGATTGTGACGCCTGGCCTAGGCTCAAGAGTCCCAAGAGGCCCATGGATAGGGTGAGGGTGAGGGTGTTTAGTCCCACATCGCCTAATGGGAGGAGATAGTCTGTGCTTATATGTGAGCACAGCTCTTACACACCAAGACGCATTTTAAACCCTTGAGCCCATTTAGGGGCAAAACGGACAATTTCTTGCTGTGTAAGCTTGGGGCGTTACAATTGGTATCATATCATGTCCATTACGCGATGGTGGGTGTGAGTGGCCCCACACGAGGACGTGTGGCCTATTAGGGGGGGTGATTGTGACGCTTGGCCCAGGCCCAAGAGTCCCAAGAGGCCCATGGATTGGGTGAGGGTGAGGGTGATGGTGTTTCGTCCCACATCGACTAATGGGAGGAGATAGTCTGTGCTTATATGTGAGCACAACTCTTACACACCAAGACGCGTTTTAAACCCGTGAGCCCATTTAGGGGCAAAGCGGACAATTTCTTATTGTGTAAGCTTGGGGCGTTACAATTGGTATCAAAGCCTGTCCATTTCGCGATCGTGGGTGCGGCCCAACACGAGAACGTGTGGTCCATTTTGGGGGGGGGGGGTGATTGTGACGCCCGACTTGTTGAGGGGGAGGCCCAACAGTCCCAAGAGGCCCATGGATTGGGTGAGAGTGAGGGTTTTGTGTTTAGTCTCACATTGCTTAATGGGAAGAGATCGATAGTCTGTGCTTATATGTGAGCACAGCTCTTACATACCAAGACGCGTTTTAAACCCATGAGTCCATTTTAGGGGCAAAGCGGACAATTTCTTGCTGTGTAAGCCTGGGACGTTACATTGGCTTTTGATGTTGTTTTAGAAATTATGCAGTTCCAATTGGTATCTGGGTTTGATTTTTCCTAGATTGGAAAGTGGGTGAAATTGATGTTTCATCTTTCATTAACTTGCCAAGCAAGCCACCATCACTTTAAATCACTATTTGGTGAGTGAAACTTGCCTAAACTCACTCCCTAATCATTTCATCACACCAAACCCTCAAAAATGCACTTTTGTCTCCAGTTCTCTCTCACACCCATATTTTTTCCCCCTCTTTGTCTCACTGCCGACAGAGAATGAAGAAGGAGAAAAACAGAGAAATAGAAGGGAAAGAAAGAAAAGAGAAAGGAAAAGAGTGAGTGAGTAGGGAAAGAGTTTGTGTGTTTGAGCTTGGCTTCCCTCTTCTCCTCCCTCTCAAGGTATTCTCTTCCCTCTTTGTGAGTGTGTTTGTGTTAATTTGTGTATGTGATTGTGGTTTTGGGTATGTGTGGGTTATAGGTGTGTGTTTGTGCCCTCTTTTATTACCCCCATCTCCCCTTTTGGTGCATGTGTGGGTGCTGTTGGGAGAGTATTGTTATGTGTAATTGCTATTGCGTGAGGTGTTTGTGTTTATGTATGAATGGTGGTGGTCAGTAAGGCAAATTTATCTTCTTAAGATCCTTGTGGAACTAGTACCTAGAGGCATATTATGAGCATTATCTCTTCATGTGATATGATTATCCATGTGTCTAGATGTTATATATGAAATATGGTGCCATAATATTACATGTGTTGTAAGTTACAAGCTGAATTGTAAGGACCGTCCAAATTCACGTGGGAAATGACCAGTTTCCAAAAATATTTTTTGATATCTTCATGGATTATGATTCCAACATATCAAAGAAGGTTTATGATTTATTTCAAAATTATTGGATATATATTTAGTGTTGTGGAGACCAACAATTAGGGGTATTGCTGCAGATGCAGCAGTTTTGGCATGATTGTATCAATGAGTTAATTATGCATATTATGGGCAATATCAAGAGTTGATGTCTTCATGAAGTAGGCTTATATATGGGTCAAAAAGCTTCATATTTGATTTGAGCACCATTCTTCATAGGGTTTAGAAGTTATGACATTTTCCATGTAATTGTGTTGCCATGGGAAAGCCTCACGTGCTGCCCGCCCCACCCTGCGTACTATCCTGCGCCAGGGATCGTGTTTATGCTTAATTTATTTAAGTTTTGTTTGTCACATGGTTTATCTATATATTGTTGTGTCTTGCAGATCTCGTAGACCAGACACGCGATAATCCAAGTATCAATGAGTGGTTTTATCTACCTCTTTTGGGAAGCGCTCGATGCATGTAGTCGTGCATTACATATCCATAGGGCTTTATAGCTATACTCAATCTTGATTTCTAAAGTGTAGTGCTATACTAAATCCATACTATGCTAGAAAACTTGCATGTTTAGTTTATATGTGAATTGTATTACGTGTAGAATCCTATGCTTGCTAGTATTATTTTTAGTGTCTTATATATTATGAAATATAGAGTATGGCATGCCATAGGTAATCATTTGTAGGGTTGCGTTCATATTAGTAAATGTTTAGTATGGTTGTATTATATTTAGCTAATGATATGGCATTTATGCTAACTTATTAGTGGGCCTATGTTAGATTGTATAAAGTGTGTATATACACGGTTTAATCATAGGTTATTTGGACATGTGGTCCATGTATCTCTTTTATGATAGAATCACTTGTAATAATTGTGTGTGTGTGTTTAATTAGCCAAGCATAACTGTGATAGGCATATGTGTAATTCGTTGTCTGTATCATACTTTGTTTTACTATGCAAATGTAGTAGTTAATGTAGTTTATCTACCCTGCATCCATGCGATACTCTCATATGGGAATTCAAAAGAATTCATTTATTGTATCGATATTCATTAACCGATAGCTATGATAGTATGCTTGGCGTATCTGTAATAGGCGCGTGGATGATCCGCCTTTAGGGTCATGCCTTCTCATTGTTGTGTGCGAGAACTTAACTATTTTCCCCACGTCCGACTAATGCATTTGTATGGCAATTCAAGAGAATTCATTAGCATTGTTAATTGCTAGATGATTGTAGATGATCGTATTGCGAGCGCAGAATGCTTATCCCCTACCTCGTATCCGCGTTGAAGTTACCTTGTGTTGGAGCTATCCTGGATTGTGCTGCCACATCGTAGAATGCCCAATTTGTATTTCGATACTTTTTTGGTATTGGACCTATCATGGATGGCTGCTAGGAGGAGGGCTACTGGAAGGTTAAGGGAGTCAGCTAGTTAGTTTCTGTTTTCAATAGTCCCATGTCATCCCTAGGGGTGAGGGTGAGTTGGGGTTATGTTGTCACGTGACATTTATATTCATTGGGAATGCCCAAAGTATAGTACATCTACTGGATGATGTGATGCATCTAGCGTAGTTATACCTTGATGCAGATTGACTTGTAGTACTATGTTATCCAGTATTGCTATGCGTTATGGTTAACCGTTCAGTTCCTTTCCAAGTATCCTAAGAGTTCCCCTCCGGATCCGGGTCGAGGGTGACATTTATACCTCCCATATTTCTTTTCCTTGGAAGGAAAATGCACTAATATTACATTATTATTGTAGAGCTTGAATTCTTGCAACTCACTGAGCTTGTAGCTCACCCTTCGTGTATTGTTTATCCACCAGGGGCTGGGTTGGCGTGGAGCTGGAGCATCCCTATGGAGTAGCTCAGTGTGCGTGGAGCGTCCCGTCTTTCGGTCTGCGAGTGTGAGGCTATCAACAATCCTTTTATTATGTATGAATTTAATAATCGTGCGTGTCGCACATGTTGTATTTAAACCAGACTTGGGCTCTCACAGGACAGTGATAGTGACTGTGTATTTGGGTTTATAATAATGTTTTTGATTTACAGACTTATTTGTATTTTATGCTTCCACATTTTTAGTTAGCTATCCCTTTCCTGTTGCCTTGTTATTTATGCGATCCTTATTGGTCATTGTTTCATTTTCAATTGGAGTCGTTATTGGCATCTTGAGTATGACGCCTGGTATTGTAAGATTGGTACGGTCTCGGGGACGGCCGCTCCAAGGCGTAACAACCTAAAATTAAGGAGAGTACGCGATTTTATCTTTAATTTTCAGATAAAGATAAAATAATATTCGCAATGAAAGTCAGCAAAAGTATATGAAAGTCCATTTATAAAAGTTTATAAAAAGTTTTTGAAAATCTGTAAAAGAATGTGGAAGTCTTCAAAGTTGATAAAAATCCATCACTTAAATAATGTCTGCTGAAATCTATCAAACTCTCAATCGACTAGTTCCATAAATCCTAGCCATTTCATTACTTCAACTAGTAATATACTATATATTCCTAACAACCTAATTCTAACAACCTAAATTCTTCTAAGCCTAACAAATCCTAAAAAGACATATTTTTCAATCTATATATAAAATATATGGTTAATTACATGGCATAAATCCCAAACTAATTATCTAAACAAATTATTTAAATAAAATAATAGAAAATAAAAAAACACCTTATTTTCAATTTGCATCACCTTTGGTCAGCAATATCCCTCTCTCTTTTCAATGTTCCTCTTCTCCGATTCGATTTCTCCGATTCGATTCCGATATATATCAATTGTGCAATCCAACAGCAATAACTTTATTTCTGACCATGACACATTTCTTAATCATGAGGTTGACCAATTCATTGCAATTGGTTTTCAAAACAAGCCATAAGAAATGCAATATATTAGTTTCATGCCCTAATGTTGTGCCGTGCTCTACATAGAAAGGACGTGCAGTAAAAATAAAAATAAAAAAAGAGAGATTGAGAGATATATATTGACAGAAAAATCAAACTGATTGAAGAAACTTATGCCTGGTTGGTGTTCAACTTGAAATCAAACTCTCAATTAGTCATGGTTGTTGAACTTGTATTAATGGTTAATGTTGAAATATGTATTGACCCAGTCTTATATGGACAAAGAAATTGACTTGTGTGAAGAAAATTAGACATATTGAACTTGTATTACTGGTTGATGTTGAAATATGTATTGACCCAGTCTTATATGGACAAAGAAATTGACTTGTGTGAAGAAAATTAGACATTATCAACGGTTGATGTTAATGAGAAAAAAAAAATATATATATATGGAAACTTAAAGGAACGCAAATGTTGGTAAGGCAGTGCTTGTTTCAATCCAGCTATGGAAGGCATGAAACTGAAGACATTTGTTGTGCTGGTGGTTCTCTTGGCTGCTCAGTTTTACGGTTACTCCGAGGAGGAGGGTCAAACACCAGGCTCAGAGGACATAAGCCCACCACCGCCTGGCTTGTTTCGCCGAGGTAAGGATCGATCATTTTATCATGTTTTCCCGCAGTTGAGATTTTTTTTTTTTGTATTATTGGTTTTTTTTTTTTTGTTGATCAAATCTTCTTGGATTAGGGAGCAGAATGACTCGAACATAAGTCCCCTCATTAAAGAGGAGGTACCTCTACTAATTTACCCAGAGGATGTTTGGTAAATTGAGATTTTCTTATTGATATTTTTTATTTAATGTAATCTAATCATCCTTATTTTTTTAAAATAAAAATAGTATAATATATCAAATAAATTGTGCATTTTTTTTTAAAAAAAAATGCTCCAATAAATTGTATGAACTCATTTATATAAATGTGTGAAAATTCTAATGAGGTATATACATTGTTATAGTGAATACATCGTTGAATAGGTATATTGGGATGTAAAAAATGGGTTGAATGTAACAACATTCTTTTTTATCCTCTTCTTGTCGAGCACTATTATACTCTACCCATTTCACATCCCTCTTGCCCTCATATACCACGTTAGTCACATGCACTCCGTGTAACGATGTATATACCTCGTCAGAAGTTTTTTTATATATATTATACATATTAAATAAAATATATTAAATTTTATATGTGTGTGTATATTATTTTTATTTATAAAAATACATATGTCATTACAAGATGTATACTATTTTTCTTGAAAATCTAAAAATGTTGAGGGCTCCATTTGGGTTTGAAAACTGGGTTGAATCTAAAATTTTCCTTTTGTTTGATGACGCTTCACATTTAATGAGTTTTTTCTTTTCTTTTTTTTTGCGTGAAAGAGTTGTGTGCTCGGTCTCCTTCACAAAGTCGTGGGGTGGGCAGGCGCGTTTATCCCCACCAAGCATTTTCTTTAACTCACCAATTGGGAAAAAAACGGTGTTTTTTCTGCTGCCACCGATCCGGCCAGATCGACCAAACTTAGTCGTGACTTTAAGTTTTGGGTGACCGAATTTGTTCATCATTTCATATTTTGAGCAACCTAACTTGGTCGTCATTTCAAGTTTCAAGCGACCAAACTTGGTCGAACAGGGTTTGTGATAAAGTTTATAATTTTTTTTCTTGAAAACCTAATCACATGACGTGCATCCTCCTTGGATCTTTCATGTCACTCCAAGTCTGAGTTGTAATGTAGTGGGAATCAATCATTATTCTTAAATGTAGAATATAAGAATAATTTTTTTTTACATAAGTGATAAACAAATTTTCAAAAGTCAAATATAAAATGTGTTTGGATTAACTGTTTTTTATTTTCAAATAAAGAATCCACTTAACTACAAATTCAAACGAAGCTTAAAAATGATATATATTTGTCTAATAAGATATTTTTCTATAAAAATTAATTGAAAATATACCTACTTACATTTGTTTCGATAAAAGAATAAATGTAGAATAGATGGATAAATCCAAAAATTTATTTGTTTACAAAGAATAGGTAGATATAGTTTTGAACCCTGTTCGACCAATTCGGTTGTCCAAAACCTGAAATGGCGACTAAGTTTGATCGTCCAAATCCTGGAATGACGACCAAGTCCAGTCGCCCAAAATCTGAAATGGTGACCAAGTTTGGTCGACTTGAATTGGTGGGAACAACCAAACACCGATTTTTTTTTTTTATAGTGGGTTAAGAGAAATGTTTGGTGGGGATAGACGCGCCCAGGGTGTGCTCAAACCTCCGAAGAAACAAAGTCATGGTGTATCTTACGTTCTGAACTCTTGAAAAAATAGTTTTTTATTTAAAAAATTAAATTAGTTATTTTAAAAAACATATTTTATGTTTTTTAAAACATTTTGAGGAAATTAATTTGTAGTCTTTCAAGTCCTCCTATTATTTTTAAGTGTCTGATAATTTTCAAGTTTTCTTAGTCCCTATTTTGAAAAATAATTTTTTTTAGGTCCTTTCATCCATGACGTGTTTACTTTTTCTCATTTCTTTTCATTTTTACCCCCTCACTAGCTTTTCTATTTCTCATTGTTTGCCCTTCTCTCTCTTCCACCCATCCACACAAAGAGAAGTTCTCTCTCAAATCTACCACACAAAAGACATCCCCTCTCTCTCTTGGATCCACCACCTGGTTCCTCGCTTCACCCATCGCCAAGTGAACACTTCCTTCTATCCACCAATCATTTAAACAATGTTTTTCTACCTCTCAAAACCTAATTTTAACAATATGTACCCAGACATGTTAACAATATACTAAGACAAATTAATAATGTCCCAGTATACAAAATATCAATTTGAGAATCTCAAAATCCCACCGAGAAAATATAATTCTTCCCTCTCTCGGTTGCGTGTTAACGTTAGTTAAAAGAAAGATAAAATGAAAAGCATATATTTTATTTATTACTGTATTTCATGTATCAAATCTAAAATGCACTTTGCTCTTATTGTCTTGACAACATATAACATGATACAAGTCGTTCCTTTCTCTTCTTCGCTAGGATTTAAATGATTTCCTTTTTTTTACGTAATTAATTTATTTTTCATAATTCATATTTTGTGAATTAAAGTCAATCATATTTTTATTACATGTTTTTTTTTTTTTTTTGTATTTGAGCTCTATGTTTTAGGTACTAGACTTATTTTTTTTATCTTTTCTGAAACCTCATTCTTGAAGTTCAATATTTTGCCCCTACTAGTATAAATCTTGCCTACACCATTGCCTATACAAGAAACCCCTCTTTACCTTTTCCATATCAACTCATCCCACATAATCTCACCACCCAAAACATACTTGTGCAAGCTTATCTCTTTCGATGTAAGCTTTGAATCTTGTATGAAATTAAGTTGTCAATATTTTTCCCTCATCTTTTTGGAGTTGTTCATTCTGTTCCTACTTGCGATTGTGAGTCCTGGGTAGTGTGACTAGGTTACATTATTCGAGAGTCTCGTGTTTCTCCACACTTTCGAATGAAAAATGTTGTGGTCGGTCATTCCTATAGTCATTCTTGTAGTTCAAAAACATTTTAAATTTTGTGTTGATATATATATACTTGTTTAATGAATTACATATTTTCACAAACAAAAAAAATATATTTAACCGATAATATTGTGTACAATCTCTTTTCCAGCCCCAATTCTAGTCCACATAAGTTTTGATTTTTTTTTAGAAATAGTATACCTCATTTAATGAGGTACATATTTTTATAAGAAGATGAAGCATATAATCCAATGAATTGCATTATATATTTATTAAAAATGTAAAAATTTCTATTAAAGCATATAGATCTTTAATGTGAGTATGTGGCTCTAACAAAGCATAAGAGACTAGAATTGGAACTGGAAAAGGGACTATGTGTAACACTTATATTCAAATAAATTAAATGTATATCTTTTTATATTTAAATATATATTTCATATAATAAATTAGAACAGTAAGAATGACTTGGTGTATCAGTTCCTCATTGTATCGGAATAGATCACATGTTTCTTTATATTACATGTTAAAATCATAATAGAACTTTTGTAAACGAATGAAGGTAAGAATGATGGAGAAAAAAATGATCTTGTTGAAAGTGATAGAATGTTTCTTTATATTACAGGTTCTCAAAATCCATTTAATGAAATGGTAGATCCATGCAATTTAGAATTATAAAGTTTCTCAAAATTAGATAGGAACTTTTTTTTATCGGTAGATTGAAACTTGTAGATACTTCATTTATTGTATTTTGATAATTGTATGATTTTAATTTTATAGGTATTGATTGGTCCAATAGTTCATATTAATCACACTTTTTTAATGAATGTTATTACACACAGTACGTACGGATAGTCCATATACCTTGATAGCCATCTATCGAGAGCTATCAATGTATATACTTTTTAGCTTAGGTATGTATCTTTTTAACAATTTTTCATGTTCAATTTAATAGATTCATCCAACACATTATGAAGATTAATACATCTTCATAAAAGCATGCATATAACTCTTTGGAGATCATTTAATATTTTTTTAAAATAAAAAACATGTATAGACTATTTGATGGATTGTGCCTAACATTATTTTTTTTAATAGGTGTTCCACCAGAACTCTGTACCATGTGACTCGATCTCTTGTCAGTGCTTAAACTGCCAGCATAATTGATGTTCTACATGTTTGATATAGATGTTGTAATAGACATGAGAAAACAGATATAATAAATTTGTATCCAGCTCTATTTTTAGTTTCCAGCATATATAACTTTCAATAAGATGATGAATCTACTTGTGTATTCATGCAGAAGCACATGTTGTATGATGTAAGAACTTCGATAGGCATATTATATATGTTTCATGATGAGTATGTATTACAAATATAATGTTACAAGGAACAAATACATTCATATGTCAATTTTTTAATACATTTAATACGATGACATTTAATGCAAACAAGCACTTATTTTTTCAAGGGCACTGTTCCATTTAGTTTTTTTTACAGTCCAAAATAGATTTCTATATATCTCGTTACAAATTCAATGAAGCATATACTTATTAGTGGATGTATATACCTCGTCAATTTTTTTCTCACTTATTAATAATGGGTTCATTCAACTTAAAATGGATCGATATATATACTTTTTATTAAAACATATATACATCATTAGATGATGTTTACTATTTTTAAAAAAATAAAAACATGTATGATATGAATTTTGATTGGTAAAAATGACTAAGTATAACATTTTCCTTTTCTCAATCACAGGTCCTTTTTTCAATCACATGTCATGACATAATGAAGGAAGTATGAATACTTCAATGCTTCAAGAATATAGACCGGACTAAATAAAAATTTATGCGCACACATACAACTCTCAAAAAGCATACACACCATTGTTAGCTTCTAATTGATGATCTATCATACCTTTTCTTATGTACAAATGTACTGTAACATTTTCACCTCTGACTTGGTGGGAATCTATGGAATGAGAAAGGTTGCAATGACAACTTGCTAATCTATTTTTGTTTTTAAATTCTTCCTTTGAGCATTTGACAATGAATTAGTACTCTAACAAAAAGTAAAAATATCTTCAAATTAGTCACCTAAATTGAAGGACCCCTAATTAATTCACCTATGTGTTTTTATATATTCGTATCTATTGGTAATTTGGTATTAGGTACGAGCTGCGTTACACACATTAATTTTTACAATGGCAAATACAGTCCTATATAACTTAAGCTCTTTCACTCACTGTATCGATGTATATACCTCATTCAAAATTTTTTAAATGTTCTATAAATGATATCATTCAATTTATTTGAGTATGTACGTCACCTTTATAAAATTACATACCTCATGAGATAAGAAGGGCCAGTCTTAATAATTGAATTTTATGGCTAAGCCTTAGACGAATTTCTAAAATGGGACCCTATATATTTATACAGAAAAATCTAGATTGTTTGAATATTGCACATTATTTTATTTTAAGTTATAAATATTGCAAAATAGATACACAATATTACATAATCATTTAAGTTAAAACTTTCTTTATTATCATATACGCCTAATAAATAGCAAAAAAAAATTAAATTTTAATAGAATGAAAAAAATTATAAAAATAAAAATAATATCTTTAAAAGAGGGGTTAAATACTATATTATTCAATCATATTCATGAGTTTATCATTTTAATTGAAATTTCCATGTAATGCTTACTTTACACATTTTTATGTCATCTGAGTTGACAAACATTTATTCAAAAAGCTCTACCTTATCTATTACGCCTATCCCATCACGAGTCTCTCACGTCTAAGGTTTGTTACGTGACAAAGAAAATCTACTTATTTCACATTGTTAATTATATAATTTGCATTAGCTAATCCAGCATTTTAGAATAGATAGCTATACTAGAAGAATATGTTGAAGAAGATTATAATATATGTGGTTGGTGCTTGGGAATGGTCTCACGTTAAAAGTTTGAAATGATTTTTTCACTTTATATATTGGCCCACTTTGTCGTTATCGGATTCTGGAAAAAAAAGGGGGGGGTGAACTCTCGGGAGAGAGAGAGAGAGAGGATGCCTCCTTTCCATTCCGTTTGTGCGTGCGGGCGCGGCGTTTGTGGGGGTTCTTCGGGGGTTCGGATCCGGTGCATGCCTTGGTAGGCTCGGTCGGATCGTCTCTCGGAAGAGGGGAGGGGTTTTGGTTCTCTGCTGAGGCGGCCGGCAGGTCCTCAGGAGGGTTGTGATCGCCACCTGCTTTCTCAAAAAGCAGGAAAAGTTGGAGTGGATTTGATCGCCTTCGTGGGTGAGTTTGTGGGGTCTTCGCTCTGAGATACGGGCATGCCGCACACAGAGGTGAAAACAGGGATCCTCTTCTACTCTGAGAACTTGACTAAATGAGGTTTTGAGAATTTAGGGTGTAGGTGAGGGTCAGCTAGTTGTTTTTAGCCGCCTGGTGGGGGACGGCTAGTTGAGAGTAGCCGCCTAGTGCCTGGCTCTATTTGGGCAGAGCCTGGGTGGGACTTGGTTTGGGAGTTGGCAAAGGTTAAGCTAGGTTTAACATGGGTTTTGGAGAGTGAATTTGGAGAGTGGTTTGGTGTAAGAAAATGGGTTTTTCTACTCACAAATAAGACTCTCTTTCTCTCTCAAAGGGTTTCAAGAGGGTATGGGCTTGGGAATGGATGGAATGAGTGATTATTGTTGATTGGGAGGTATTTGATGATGGAGTGATGATGTTGAAGAAGTGCTTAGAGCCCCCTATTTATAGTAAAAAAGGGACAGGAGAGTGTCCACTGGACAATAGATCAAAAATGGGTAATAAGGTGTTTGATTTGACATCTCCTTAGATATTTATTATCTGACAACGTCCAAATGAGGGGCGACTACTTGAGAGTAGCCGCCCCCATCATGACCTGCCAAACGTTCCATCTCTGACAAGCGGTGGCTTAGGTCAGTTACTGAGATTGAACCGGCTGAGATGGGGCGACTAAAAGGGACAATTTGCCACAATCATGCTGCTTTATGTCTCATCCCAGGAAGGCGGTTTGGTCGGTCGGGGGACGGATAGTTGAAACTAGCCGCTCGGTGTGGGGCGGCTACTCTCAAGTAGCAGCCCCTGTCCAGGCCTTAGGTTTTCCTAAGTTTTTGGACTAGGGTTTCCGGTTTTGGTTTCTAAAGAAGCTTTCTATTAGATGTCCAAATGTGTTTATTTCTAAATATTACTTGAAGTATTTTTGTCTCTTTGGTCGGTCAAAATTGGGGTATCTACAATTATCCCTCATCGAACGTTGTCTTTTGTGCGAAGCAAAAACTTCAACCGATGATAAGAAAAGAGACCCCTATTTTGGTTGGCCCGACCCTCAAGAAGATTAGGACACACGACTAACACTATTCAGGGAGTTGATTTAGACTGTCAGAGGCTAGGTATTAACTAGAATTTTCAACCAAAAGATGATCCAGGTGGAAGGCGGAAAAAGTAAAGTAGCGAGTGATCCAACCCTCGGATGGGGTTCTTAGCCATCGTGCATGGAGTAGCCCGGCGTCAGTTTCCTTGTGCCTACTGTACCCCTGCTTGGGTAACTCAACAAATCAAGGGGATATCGCCGACATAAAGCAAGTAAAGGTGTTTGAATTTGGTGAAATTGGATCATCCAAGGATAAAAATTCTAGAAAAGAACCCGAACTGAAGAAATTCGAACTGAATGGCATTGGAAATGTAGTAAAAAAAACTTCAAGAAAGTTGTGTTTGATCAAGTAAGATTTATAAGTAAACCAATACATGGCTATTTTTTAGAAAACTTGGAAATAAGTGCGTTTGAGAAGCTGGCGGGGAGGGGGCGGCTAGTCGTGAGTAGCCGCCGGCCGACTGGGTCCCTTATAACTGAAAAAAAACCCTCTCTCCCGCACGTTTTCAAAACGATTTCTCTCCCTCCATTACTTCTTCTTCTTCATTTCAAACTGATAAAATTTGCTTTCTTGGCTTTAGATTTGTTTGATTTCGCCCTAGATCACTCCTTTCTTCTTAATTTCGAAGATCTAGTTTCCTTTGCGGTTTTCCTTTCTTTGCGAAATCGGAGGAGATGACAAAGGGGAAGAGGACGGCCTGAATAATGAAGTGCCTCAGGTCTTCCCGAGAGCAGAGGGGGGCTGTCTCGAAGTCGGGCTTGTTGGAGAGCGACGGGTCGGAAAGGAGGGTTGCGGAGGAGAGGACCCAAACAGTGGAGACACCATTGGTGGGTGTGGGTGGAGGTGCGCGTGCATCCTCAGGGGCTATCCCGGGGGTAGGGGTAGTATGATAGGGTATTTGCGCAAGAGGAGGCTCGGGGATCGATCGATGATGGCCGAAGGTGCTGTTTTGGAGGCTGGAGGATCGCCCGAGGGCGCGATTGAGGGGGTAGAGGTCGAGAGTGTTAGTGTAGAGGAGAGGGTGTCCTTGGATGCGATTGTGGGGATGTTAGAGAGAGAGGCCGAAGAGGCCAGGGCTGAGGAGGAGGAAAGGAGGTCTCTAGGGGACTTTGAGGCTTTGGCCTCCAGCGCGGTGGGCGCAGAGGAAGGAGAGGGTGTAGGGACTGAGGCCGCAAGGGCCGAGAGTATCCATGTTGGGGCTGCAAGTGCTGAGGTTGGGGCTGCAGAGGCTAGGGGCATTGGTGCCGGGACCGAGGTGGCCATGGCTGAGGAGGAGGGAGTCGATGGGGAGGAGGGAGACAACGACGAGATGGACGATCCTGATGAGGCTGAGGCTGAGGCGGAGGCTCCTGGAGCCACACGAGCCATGGTATTCTCCTAATCCCCTTGGTCTGGCTTATATTCTAGATATCTGTATATATGTCTTTGTGGTATGCATGAAATGTGTAAGAAGTGTATATATGTGTCCTTTTAATAGGCATGCTTGTTGTGTATATGAAAAAATGATCACGGTGGGATTTGGTGAGCATGGCATAAAAGGGGCAACCTTTATTTTTACTATGCATATATATGAAAGAGGAGGCATGGTGGAGAAAAGAAAGAAATAGTAGAGTATAGCATGCTTGTATGTGTCATTTTATTAGTGGTCTTGCATGCATATGGTGTAGGGGTATATGTTTTTAATCATGGTGGGGTAAGAGAGGGTAAGTATACATGCATCACATATATATGAAAAAAAATCTAAAAAATCTAAAACACCTTAGATCTGAAAAAAAACCTGAACAACCCTAGATCTGAAAATAAATATGAAAAACCTAAAAAAACCCAAGATCTGAAAATAAATCTAAAAACCTGAAATACCTAAAATAACCTAAAATACCTGAAAATAAATCTAAAAACCCAAGATCTGAAAATAACTTGAAAATAAAGACAGCATGATTCCAATTCAACCAAATCTGCCAGCTCATATTAATAAAGAAGACTAGGAGGGACTGATAATCCATTAAACATTTTAACTGAAATATAAAGACCAAATGTGAGCCAAATGCTCATACATTTCATAGAATGAGAGTAGTAACATTTTCATTGCAAACAAAAAATAAACATACATTTCATGAACAACACACCCACTAATATTGACTACATTAAGGTGCCTAAGCAATCTACACAGGGTTATCTACATATCGCCATGCATCCACAATTTGCAACCCACAATTCAAAATGATTTAAACATATTCAGTTAAAAAAAAGGAAGAAAATTGCAGTGACATTTATAATGTCACATACATATGAACATGCAAGCATGATCCGAGGAAGTCCATCCACAAATTCTTGTTCCCATAATGCCATATGAATGACTTATTCATTCTATGTCACATCAGTAATAGGAAGATGTCACACCTACTCCAGGTTTGGACAAAAATAGACTCTGAATCGATACAGACTAGCTATCCAAAAGCCTGAGACATCAAAATCAGAACTTTGCACGATAATGTATGCCTACATGATACCTTAATAACCACTGTTCGATTAAAATTTAAATTACCCAGGCAACAAGTACACCATCAATATGACATTCATCATATAATCCTTCCAAAATCTCACAAATAACAAAAAACTTACTCTGTAAATTTTTATTTGTTCTATCCATAACCAACGATTCTCATTTCAGTAGGATTTCAACTAATCAAACAAAAAATCAAATCAATCTATTCATTCTATTTCTTGCATAAACAATCCCTTAACAGTACTTTTCATGCTTCAATTCAGATTATCAGTCACACTAATCAGTCACAGTAATCCAATGTGTATAGTATGCACTTACACCTATTTCTAAATAATGTCAGGGTGTGCTGCTACCGATCTCCTCATCTACCACCGGCTTCATCTATCAATTTTTTTTTTTTTTTTGCTTCAAATGCCTTCCTCAATAAGCATATACAAAGTAAAACAAATCTGAAAAAAGAACTCTAGATCATGAAAGAATATGAAAAAAACCTTATAACTGAAAAAAAAATCAGATAAAAACCTAGATTTCAAAATAAATCTGAAAAAAAAACTATGACTGAAAAAAATTAAATAAAAACCTAGACCCAAAATAAATATGAAAAGAAAACCCTAGATCTGACCCAAAATCATACAAAAACCTAGATTTCAAAATAAATCTGAAAAGAAAAGCCTATGACTGAAAAAAATCAAATAAAAACCTAGACCCAAAATAAATCTGAAAACAAAACCCTAGATCTGAAAAAAAATCAGATAAAAACCTGGATTGGGTGGGGGTGGCCGGTGGTCGACGAGCACGGGGAGGAGTGGGGGTGGCCGAGCGGATGAGGCCGCAGTAGGTGGTGCTCCCTCCATTTTTTTTTTTCCTCTGTTGGGTCGAAGAGAAGCTCTGTTGTGTCGAAGAGAAGAAGAGAACAATGAGAGGAGAGAGAGAAGGGGGAAGATTTTGGGGGGTCTCGATGCAACCGGTTTCATCCGGTTTGAGTTTTTTTTTTTTTTTAAAAAAAAAACAGTCATCAGCCGTCCGATCGTGAGATCAGCGATCGGACAGCGATCGGACGGCTGAGAGTTTGAGCGCACGATGGGGTGCATGGTGGCACGACCGCACCCCATCAACCCCTTATATATATATATATGGATTGAAAGATTGGTTATTAAAAAAAAATTATGGTTTGGGATGGAAAACTATGGTTTTCTATAGAAAGTTAGGGTTATTTTTGGATTGGACTGGATTGTATTTAGTGTTCAATATTGAAAATGAATATATATATATATATATATATATTGTTGACAACTCTTGCATTTTGTTGTTAATGAAAACCATAGGGTTACTTAATTTGATAGAGTGAATGAATAGAGTGATAATTCATGTCTAAGATGGGGAATCATTGTTCTTGATAAAAGCATTTCAATTGCCATCACTTAGAATGATTATATCATCATATTCATATGTCATTACTCTTAGAATACTTAATTTTGATTTATCTTAATAATTAATCAACTTTGATCGAAGATTAACATGATAATGGAATTGGTGCTCCTAAAAGACTTGAATTTACCGATCACATGTTGTCTCACCTTGTTCTCCTATTGTATACTCTTATAGAATGTATTGATTATTTACAATCATTTGTTAATAGTTTTGTATATCATGTTGTAAGAGCATAGGTTTTAATTTGTCTCTTAGCTTGTGTATGTGAGAATTCAATCATCATAAAAAAATGTGATAGTTTTGTATATCACGTTGTAAGAGCATATGTTTTAATTTGTCTCTTAGCTTGTGTATTTGCTTCGTTCTTATCATTATGTTCATCTTTGTAATAGAAACTATTAATCGCTATTTTAGATTGTCGAGTGTTGTCATTGGTCAGGCCTTTGAGACCCACAAATTGAAAGTATTTTATTTTGTTCATCAATATGATTATGTGACTTCATAGTTAAAACATAGATTACTACATTGTAAAAGTTCGACAGGTCTTCCGTCGCCAGAGATTCCCCAGGTCGACTGACCTGTTGTCTTTCTCTAGTACGCATGTTCAACCTCAAGGTTGTCGAACGCCATCCAGAATGCAGGTTGCCTATTAGTTTGTTCGACGGGTCTCCTATCGCCCATGACTCCTCAGGTCGACTGACTTGTTGTCATCCCCAATACATATGTTTGATTTCAGGGTTGTCGAACGACTTTCAGAACAC
This sequence comes from Acorus gramineus, assembly GCA_030737835.1. NCBI lineage: Eukaryota > Viridiplantae > Streptophyta > Magnoliopsida > Acorales > Acoraceae > Acorus > Acorus gramineus. The sequence goes on from JAUJYN010000012.1 coordinate 4,408,167, forward strand.
AGGTTGCCTGTTGGTGTGTTCGACGGGTCTCCTGTCGCCTGTGACCACCCAGGTCGACTGACCTGTTGTCGTTTGCCAATACATATGTTTGACTTTAGGGTTGTCGAATGACTTTCAGACCACAAGCTACCTATTATTCTGTTCGACGGGTCTACTATCGCCCGTGACTCTCCAGCTCGACTGACATGTTGTCATCCTCTAATACATATGTTTGACTTTAGGGCTGTCGAATGACTTCCAGAACACGCCTTTGAAAACGTAGGGATGGCCTTTCTAAGTTTTTGGGCTGGTGGGGAGAGAAGGTGGGGTTAATGGATTTCAAAACCAAATAGATTTTGTGTTTTATATTTTTTTAGGTTGGGGGGGGACAGCAATCTGCATGGTGGGGATAGAGCTGCCCTAGTCACAATCCACCACACCATCTATGAAAATATAACTTTTTTAAATGAAGAAGGTAATAATGATTAAAAAATGAAAATATAGCACTAACCATCTTTTTTTTTTTTTTTTTGGTGGGTGAAAAAAAAATTGTATTACTATGGTTAGTGCTATATCCAAAAAGTTTTACAGGCTATTGCTAAGAACCCAGATTACATTGTAATAATAAAAGATTAGAAGTTAGGGACTAACCCCAATGAAATCAAAGAAACAACCACAAGGAGGAGACCTCAAGTTAATGAGATTGCATCCCTTCTACCTGCTGCCTTTTCATCCAGTTGGGTAGAACAAAAATGAACTTATTGAAATGATGGAATGTTTCTTTTATTACAGGTCCAAAATCCCTTTCAAGAAATTATAGAACCATGATATCTGGTATCTAGAATGATAACGTTTCACAAAATATGATATAATTTTTTATTTTTTTTGATAGGTTGACCATACTTGTTGAGACTTCCTTTATAATTCTATGATTTTAATTTGATCCTCATTACATTAAATCTATGCAAACAACTCGCAGATAGTCCATATACTTTCATAGACATTTAGCAAGGTATATACCTTATTAAGTGAGGTATATACTTTTTTTAACATTTGCTTAAAATATGTCCATTCAAGCCATTATCAACTATATTCATTTTTCATTAAAATATATATTTCATTAGATGAAATTTACTATTTTTAATAAACCAAAAGATATGCAGCTTATCAACGGAACATAATTCTTTTTTAAGTGGTGTCGTAGCTGGACCCTCCATAAATTGTAACAACATAGTTGTACGTGCAACTGCGGTCATGGCCTAGACGTTCCCATAGAAGCTAGTGCAAATCTTCATAATTGATGTCCTACATGTTTGGTGTAGACGTTGTAATATACATGAAAAACTGAGAGAATAAATATGCATCGAGCTCTATTTTTAGTTTCCAGAATATGTCTTTCAATGTTGTATGGTGTAAGGACTTCAATGAGCATATTAATTATTGATAGATTGCACCTTCTTGTAATGATTAGCCGCTGATATCAATTATAACATCTCAAATTTATACAACAAGATATTAATTTTTTGCCCCTGAGTGGATTCAAGGCTTTAAAACACATCTTATTGCATAAGAATTGTACTCATAGACAATCTTCCTCTATTCAACCATATTGGACTTAACACTTCACCTCACCTCACTCACCTACACTCAACTAATCCATGGCCGGGCCCCAGAGCCATCATGCCCCAACATATAGTTCACTAATGGGGTATCAACCGTTGAAAGAGCTTTTTGCATATAACCCCCATAAAAAAATTTATATTGCCAAATATCCTTATTTAAATTATATTATAGCAATAACCTCAAAAGAGTTTTAATTTTGCATCAAGGTATTTTTGCATAATATATTTTTTATAATGTTACAGGAACACCACACGGAAAAGGGATATCATTTCAGGAGTATAAGCAAAAAATCATAATTTAAATGAGTGGATTTGAAATTGAAAAATGTTACGTGCAATTAGTTCATTCCACAATTTTCTCTCCTACAATAAAGTAAAATTCTCATTCATCCTCTCAAGGGGTGCGATTCGGTTGGTTTGGTTCGGTTTTTTGCAAACTCATATTTGACCAAATTATAATCACATGTAACCCGAAAACCGAACCGAGCAAAAAATTGTAAATCAAATCGAACAAAACCTTGCTTGGTTAACCTGAACTAAACAAAACCAAACCGAACCGAACTGTTAAAAATAAACATATATATAACCATTCTTTTCTTCCTACCAATTTGGGTTGGTAAATTTTTTTAGGAGTTGGTTACAACTTTAAAAAAATATCAAAATACTATGATTGGTGGTAAAAATTTGTATTTATTTTTTATGAAAACTAATGGTATAACAACAATATAGCTTTTAATATAAAAAGAAGGATCTAAATCATATTGATTTTGAATAATCATATATTTAAATTTGATTAACTTCGGTTCAATTAATTTGATTTTTTTGAAGTAAAACCAAATTAAAACCAAAATAGATCAATTTATTAATTTTTCAATTCATACCCAAACCAAACAAAAAATCTATTGACCTAAATCCGAAAAATATTAGTTTGGATCAGTTCAGATTTAGTTTAATGGACCAAAAGTTGCACCTCTAATCCTCTGTCTCAAAATCAATTCAAACGGCCGTAGGAGACTAGGACTCTTTTTCCCAATAGGCTTCTCTACGTATCTTCGGTATTGTATCTTTCTCCTTTCCTTGTGATTTTTTGTATATTTTTATACTTCTATGCTTTCGTACCTTTAGTCTTTGTATATACAATTTACAAGCATTCTCTTCATCGTATAAGTTGATCCAATTTGTTTGAAATGTTGGAAGGTGTAATGTGCGTTATACTTATTGTGGTTCAAAAAAAATATAAAATTACAAACAAATTAATCTTTCAAATTTACTTTTTGTGAATGGTACAAAAAGATTTTTATGTTTGTTTTTATTTAAAAATTAATTTTATAAGAGTCATATGATGCAGATTTATGATACTTTCAATTGGTATTTTGAATAACTTTCTTCAAGCCCCAATTTTAAAAAAATTCCTCACTCTGCCACTAATTAACTGGGTTAACCAATTTTATATATTGCATTAGATGTGGCAAATGAAAATATGCCTACAAAATGGACTCAGTGTATTAGAGTCCATTGAGATTTGGATTCGTGGATCTTTTTTTATAAAAAAAAAATTGTTGTAAGCTTTGTTTTCACAAGAATATGGGTATATGATATTGTTGAAAAATCACTTATTTGAATGATTTAATAACTTTTTTTTTGTTTATTTTGATTTTTCATCATTATTATTATATTGAGTTTCTCAAATTTTTTTAAAAGTTAGGTTTGAAAATATTTTGTTTTAATCAATTATTTTATCTGAGACTATTGAGCCCCATGTTATCCCGGTCCATCACCCCCTTGAGATAAGCTAGTGTCACATCATGTATTTTTGTTGGGGAATAAAATTAAAACTTAAGTGATGAACCTAACATTTTCCTTGGGACATAAAAATTAAAATATACACAATCATATGTATGCTTTCATTGAGAGTCAAGACCTCCGCTCATTTCGTATTTCGTATCTTATATCTCGGACTTTGGACTTCGGACTTAGACTAAAACTCAGTCAGAACCGGACATGGTCACGGTCATGGTCGTGATCACGGGCACGGACACAGGTACGAGTATGGGTATGGGTATGGTTATGGTTAAATAGAAAAATAATTTGGAATGTTTTTCTTTTCGCAATGGCGGGCAACGTTTGAATTTGAATTACATTCTAAATGTTAGAAATAAATATGGTAACCGAAAATGCTTACCATAATTGGTGCGTGTAATTATTGCCAACGTTACACATCCAACAATCGCATCTCTATGCCTATAAAAAGGCCACATTCGCAGAGATTCATAGCATGCGAAAAAATTAAGTGTTCCACCAGAAATCATCAACAAACAGAGTTCTTATTTTTTTTCTTTTGGGCGATCAAGTTTACGATCAGTTCGATTTCTCTTCCTAATTGCACCAAGAAGAGAACAACGAGGGCTATGTGATTTTATCTTGGGGATAGATCGTCGAAAACCCTATGCGATTGAAGGGGCATATTCTGTTCTGAAGACAACGTTATCACATAACTCCATACCAGGCTCTTCTGATCCCTGTCTTCATATTCTCTCTGTTTTTGTTTTATAATAGAACATGTTTTCCAATAGGTTCTGTGTTGTTTCATATTTTGGTTAAAGATATCTAAGTTATTGTAAACATGTATAATCGCACATAAGTCCTTGCAAACTTGGGGTCATACATGCATGCCCTTACAAATACAAAAAATGTCTCATTGATCTCTACCATTATTAACTCACATATGATTAAAATTAACCATGGATGTAAATTGACTATAATACCCTCCTAGATGTCTTTCCCTAAAAAATTCAAAGATACCCTAGTCATCGTAAATATACATAATCCTACGTAAGTCATTTTAAACTTGGCATTGTCCCAACAAAGCACAAAAAAGTCACATACATCCCTATATCAATCACTATTAAGTGTGAATTAGCTACTATGACCCTCTAAAAAAATATTGTTCTCCATGATATGTTACAAAACAGCGTTATCACATAACTCCCTAAAAAATACTTGAATGAGGGGAAAACAAAAATACATGATATGTAAGATAGGAAATTAAAGTTGTATATATTTGTTAGAAAAAATACCCAAAAAAATCTTTCAAGTATTGTAAATTCCCAAATCAGCCATTTTAAAAAATTATACCTAAAAAGGATTTCGAAATTATACCTAAAAGGATTTGTTAGACATTCTGATACGAGGCTTTTGCAATGATAATTGCAACGAACTCATTTCGTCGAAAAAGGGTTTTTGCTACGAAATGTTTCGCAGCTAATGCTTGAATTTCTTGTAGTGTTCTTTCTAATTATAGAAAGTACAATGACTTAACTACCCCTATATTATATACTATTTAAACATCATCACATATATTTAATTATTTAACAACGCAAAGAAAAAAATAAAAAAATAAAATATTTATTTAAATTGTAAAAATTTGAAATTTTCTTTATAAAATATTTTTTTAGATATTTTAAACTTTCGAAAGTCTTTTGGGGCACTTATATATGATACAGAAAAAATTCTTGTGCAAGACATTTATAAAATATAAATAAAAATATTTGAAAAAAAACTTAAAAAGTTAGGAAAATCGAAAACAAAATCTTATAAATTTATGAATGATAATTTTAACATTTTTGGTAGCATACTTTAAAATTTTAATAATATGTAAAATAACTCTCAAACAAAAAATCATTTCTTTCATTAATATTATTTTTCAATTAGACGATGGTTATGAAAAATTTTAAATGTAGTGAGAGAGTTTACAAATTACATAAAGGTATGTTAATTTTTTTACTTTTCATAATGATAAAATGAGACTTTTTTAGATATAATTTTAAAAAGTGGCTGATATTGGTATTTCTAACTTTTAAAATATTTTTTTAGATATTTTCCATACTTGTTCTAGAGATAATGATTTTATGAATTTGCACGTGAAATTTGCAAATTTCATTGGATTTGCAAATCTTATGGGATTTGCGTACACTCCTTGAATGCACATAAAAAATATGGTTTGTTTAGTATTATTATAAATTAGGCTTTTTTTTTATAACTACTTTTATTTTAATTAAAAGTGTTCTAGGAGTACTTTTTTTTTAATCATTTGATGATATATTCTCCATATTTTGGGTTTTCCTTTATCAACAAGGAAAAAAAATCTAAAAGGGAACTTAGGCTTGATGGTATAGACTTAGAGGGGGGGGGGGGGGGGGGGGGATGTTTTCCTTAGCTATGATTTTGAATTTAGGCTAGTTTTTGTTGTTTTTCATTGCTATGATTTTGAATTTAGTAGATCCATTAGAAGATGCCCCCGGTCCAACGATTCTTAATTATCAGCAGGATCTGGCACGTTACATTACAAATTGTCTAATCACATAGAAATCTAATAAAGGTTCAACCATCATTCATTCATTCAATCACATATGTGAAGTTCAAAACTAAATACCCATTATCTAAATGAAACATCCCAAATTGGGTGATTACATGCATTATTAATTTAGTTCCATCTCTACAATTTTGTAGGTAAGGCTAAGGATAATAGTCCACTACATGCCAAAATAAAGAAAGCTTTATTCATCCTAACATAAACGAAGCTAGACAACAACAGACGATAACTACCCAACCATGATCTCAACCACAGCCTCGAGATTCACAAGCCACTACATGATCCTCTTATCTGAGAAGGGAGAGGAGAGGAGTGAGCTACTGTACAACAGGCTCATTGATTCTTTAAAATATTCTTAATTATTTTTTAAGTTGTACCCTCATTTGAAGATGAATCAAGAAGAGGAAGAAGATGTACATGCAAAAGAGGAAATGCTCCAAGAGGATGAATGGCGAGCTGGGCACATATGAACAAGATAAAATTGACGATGATGATGAATTTTATGTGAAAGTTAAACAAGAAAAAAAGACAATAATAAGACTTTATTGCTCAATTAAAAAGTATAATTTATCCCATTTCTAGAATTGGATAAACTTATATACATGATGAATTAACAGGTGATGACCCATAAGGATTCCGTAAGTTATACATGATATATCTTGATGCCTTTCAGAAATTATGCCACATCATATAAGATAAAAAAAACATCTTTAGAAGTTACTAGATTTATTTTTATTGAAGAGATGCTTGTTATTTTTCTAATGATAGTTTAGAAAGTTTCGATTTTGTCAAACCTAAAGGACTTTTGGCATGTCTAAATGGACTATTAGTCAGAATTTTAATCAAATGTGGAAGGCATTGAATATAATATCTAGCACTGGCGTTCATGGTTAAATCAAGGTGTTTAGTTTCACCAAAAATTAAGGAGAGTACATGATTTTATCTTCTTTCTTTTAAAGGTAAGGACAAAATAATGTTTGCGGTGAAAGTCTATAAAATTATGTGAAAATCTATGAAATCTGTAAAAGTATGTGAATGTCCATTTGTAAAAGCCTATAAAAGTTTGTGAAAATCTACAAAAATATGTAAAACTCTTCGAAATTTATAAAAATTCATCACCCAAATAATTAATCCAGCATAAATCTATCAAAGTCTCAACCAAACTACCCCACAAATCCTAGTCATTGCATTACTTCAATTAGTAATATATTGATTCTCTAACAACTCAATCTATATTCTTCACAACCTAATTCTAACAACCTGAATACTTCTAAATCTAACAAATCCTATCAATCATGTTTTTCGATCCATATATAAAATATATGGTTAATTACATGGTAAAATTCTCAAATTAATTATCTAAACTAATTATTTAAATAAAATAATACAAAATCAAAACCACCTTATTTCAATTTGCGTCACCTTTGATCACTCTTAAGGTTTTGTTGAGCAATAAAGTTTTTCTATATGTCATATCCCTCTCTTTTTCTATAATACAATCTAACACCAATACTTATTACATCAGACCATAACACATTTCTTAATCATGAGGTTGTAGATTTATTTCTGTGATGATTGACCAATTCATTGCAAGTGGTTTTCAAAATAAGCTACATATAAGAAATGATATATATTAGTTTCAGTACCTAATTAATATCGTGTCATACTGTATATATAAACAGGACATGCAGTAAAAAAAAAAGGACTGAGAGATTTTTTTTTTTTTCAGCGAAACGTAGACGGTCCGAAGATGGAGATGAGGACAGGAGAAAATAAAATAAAAAAGACTGAGAGATGTATGTTGACAGGAAAATCAAACCGATCGAAGAAAATTATGCCTGGTTGGTGTTGAAATCGACATGCATGTGTTGAAAAAAATTAGTAATGGTTGATGTTGATGGAATGTGTATTAATGATTGATGTCGAAATATGTATTGACCCAGTGTTTTATGGACTAAGAAATTGATTTGTTTGCAGAAATTAGACATTATTAATGGTACGGTTGATGTTAATGTGAAACAAAAGAATATATATACTTGAAAGTAATGCAAATGTGGGTAAGGCAGTGCTTGCTCCCATCCAGCCATGGAAGGCATGAGATTAAAGACTTTTGTTGTGCTGGTGCTTCTTTTGGCTGCTCAGTTTTATGGTTACACAGAGGAGGGCGGCCAAAGACGGGCTCTTATGAATTGGCAATCCCAGGTGAGAATGAAACATTGTCTTGCTTTCCCCTGGTTCCCCTCCAAATTTTAGATTTTGTTATTTGAAAATGATTCTGAAGTCTGGTTTGCAGCTATCCTTCACTGTTTTTTTTTTTAAATATAGACAATTGTCTATTGAAATACATATCATTTAAAAAAAAAAAAAAACTAAAATACTACTAATATATGCTTTTTGAAAAAAATTATAAAAAATAATTTTCAAAAATGGGTTTAGACAACGGAATATTGGTAGAATTGTATGGACTTTATCTTTATCTTTAAAGATAAAGATCAGGAGGTGAGAATGAATCTTTATCTTCCTTTGCCTAGTTCCTCTCAAAATTGAAATTTTCTGTATTTGAGATTGTATCTCGTTTCTTATTTAATGTAATCTAATCAGCATATATACTTTTTTTAAAAAAATGTATAATTTGTCTAATAAGGTGTGCATGTTTGTAAAAAAATAAATAAATTATATGTTCCAATGAATTATGTGGACCCATTTATACAAAACTGTGAAAAATTCTAACAAGATATAACCTAGTTACAGTGAGTGCAGTTGTGCGTGCAAGTGATATGGGGTTGCAAAATTGGTTGAGTGTAACAATGTTCCTTTTTATCCTCTTTTTTTCGAGCACTATTATACTCCACGCATTTCACATTCTTCTTGCCCCCATATACTTCACTAGTCACATGCACTTAGTGTAACGATGTATATATCTTGTACGTTAGAAGTTTTTAACATGCAATATAAATAAGTCCATAAAATTCATTAGTGTATACATATTTCATTTTTTTGAAAAAATAGCTTAGATGATGTATATTATTTTTCTTAAAAATAAAAAAATGATGAGAATTCCTTCTGGGGTTGAAACCGGGTTGAATATAACATTTTCCTTTTGTGTGATGAGGCTTCCCCTTTTTTTTTCCTTTTGCTCTTTTTGTTTTTTTTTTTTTTTTTTTTAGAAAGAGTCGCGCGCTTGGTCTCCTGATCGTACATTTGAATTGTGATTTTAAGAAACAAAGTCATATTGTATCTTAAGTTCTCAACTACTACTTAGTACATGATTATTAAAAGTTATAAGCTGGAGATTATAGTTTTTAGTTTAAGAAAAATAGTTGTTGTGTGTTTGTTTAAATTTATTAAAACTTATTGAAGCTAAAAACAACTTAAAAAAATTAGAAATTCTAAGCTAGAAAAAGTGTGCTTTTCATATTATAACTTATGGATAGTTTTTTTTGGATAATAATTCCCTTAAATTATTTTTCACTAATGTCCATACTATTGTAAAAAAAAATACTTTTTTGACACTAATGACCAAATATAATATAGTTGTACAATGTATTATTTGTAAATTATTGTAGTGAATTTTAACTTTTATTATATTACATTAATTTTCCTTTTAAATATTCATCAAATTTATTTTAAGTAAAACCACCTTATTTTATCAGAAATTATAAATTTAACTTCTACATTTGAGGGATATTTTTGATAATTAAACAGCAAAACACTGTTTTAAGCTTATTTTAACAAACATCCACTACTATTTATTCTCTGCTTTTCAACAACTACAACAAACATGCCTACAGCTTATTAGATAAGTTAAAATCAATAATTTCTAACCTATAATCTATAATTTTTAAATTAAAGCTGTAAGAAACATGACCTTAATTATCTTCCTTATTGTTTGGAAACAAGTTTGCAAAATAGTTTTCTATTTAAAAAATTCAAATTAGTTTTTTTAAAAAACATATGCTATATTTTTTAAAAGATTTATTTTAACTAAAAATTATTTTTCATTATGTGGGGGCGATTGGAAACGAATTTGGATTAATTGGATTTATGTAAAAGCAGAATCCCAAAAAGTTGTTCAAATTAAAATAACTTCCAAAACGCAGCTGAACTTATTTAATAACATGAAAAAACATTGCCACTCAATATATTAATCTCAAATAGAATCCCTCATCAATATGATATCCTGAAAACTAATTCAACTTGATTGCATTACAATTGGGCCCTCTTTATGGTCCCATTTCTCAATGAGCCAAAAAAGGATCGAAATTGTTAAAAAAAACTCAGTTACCAGAACCAGTTCGATCATTTTCAAATGAGGATTTAAAAAAATATGTAACTTATAAAATATGCAAAATAGTAACTATAATTATTTTCCAATTGTGTGCTTTGTGTTAAATTTTAAACCAAACTTTGTGAGTTATCTATTTTGTTATTTTGAGGGATGTAATGAGACAACTTGTAATTTTGTAGGGTACATTTGACTTGCTTGCATATGTGCCCACTACCATCCTATCCAACACTTTCTACTAGCATCCATCTCATTCATTCACCAATACCCCCATCATTATCCATAACTTGGAAAACAACATTCACACCACTTTTCAAAGTCTCCTCCTACCTATGCATTGGAACTCACATTGATCATCATTTTTCATATACTTCCGCTTCTTGCATTGGTACATGTATCACACATGCGTGTTGTTGCACCAACTTCCGAAGACCCATTCCCTATGCCACACAAGTTGTGTGCACCAACTTACCATAACACAGTCTCCATACCACACAAAAATGTTGTGGTCAGTCATTCCTATAGTCATTGTATCTAATGAATTATATACTTTCACAAAAAATAATAATAATGATAATAATAGTATTCAAAGAACAATGTTGCATACAACCCCTTTTAATATTTTATAGAAATATTATAACTCATTTAATAAGATACATGCTTTTATAAAAAAAAATGAAATATATACTCTAATAAATTGTATGTAAGCATTTATAGAAAATGTAGAAAATTCATATTAAAGTATACACCTCGTTAATTTGAGTATACATATGACTCTAAAGAAACATATGAGACTGGAATTAGAGTCAGAAAAGAGATTGTGCGTAATAATCATATTTAAATGAATTAAATATATATATTTTTATATTTAAATATATATTTCACATAATGAATTAGAACAGCAAGAATGACATGGTATATCAGTTCCTCATTAGATCAAATAGATCACATGTTTCTCTGCTAACATGACAATAGAACTTTTGCGAATGAATGAAAGTAAGAAGGATGAAAATAATGAGCTTGTTGAAAGTGATGGAATGTTTTTTTATATTACCGGTTCAAAATTTCTTTACGGTAATCCCTTGACAGAAATAGAAATGGTAGATCCATGCAATAATCTAGAATTATAAAGTTTCTCAAAATTTGAGAGGAACTTTATTTTTGGATAGGTTCTTAGAAACTTGTTGATACTTCATTTATAGGTCTTGACTAATTCAGAACAATAACATTTTTTAAATAAATGTAGTTACTCATAGTCCGCAAGGACAATCCAACACCATATACCTCGATAGCCATCTATCGTGAGCTATCAATGTATATATTTCTTTAGGTTAGGTAAATATCTTTTTAACAATTTTTCATGTTTTCAATTTAATGGATTCATCCAATACATCATCAAGATTAATACATCTTCATAAAAGCCTGCATATACCTCTTTAGAGATCGTTAATATTTTTTTAAAATAAAAAACATGTATAGACTATTCCCAAGACAATTCCTAGGATTGTTCCTAACAATTTTTTTTTATAGGTCCTCCATCAATACCGTCTGAACCATGTACCCGAAGCTCTTGTCCATGCTCAGACTGCCATCATGGAGAAGGTGCTCCCGCAGAAGCTAGTGCAAATCTTCATCATTGATGTTCTACGTATTTGGTATAGATGTTGTAATAGACATGAGAAACAGATAGAATAATTGTGCATCCTGCTCTGTTTTTAGTGCCAAGAATAGATAACATTCAATGAAAGCTTATAAAATAATGAATCTCTACTTGGGTCATGCAGAAGGACATGTTGTATGGTGTAAGAACTTTAATAGGCATATTATATATGTTTCATGATGAGTATGTATTACGAATATAATGTTACAAGCTTTTCATGTAGTATTACCTATCAAACTCCCAGTCATTCAGTGTGCGTCTGGCAAGCTTTTCATGATAACTTCCTACCAGATCACGCCTTCTTCGAAAAGGGCTTCTTCGTGACTCCACATGCCTTCTTTGTCAAGCCAATGTTGAGGATGTAGACCATCTTTTTCTAAAATGTTCTTATTCTAGATTCATTTGGTGTTCCCTCCTCAAAGCGATGAACATCAACACACCTCTTCCACGATTATTTTCAAATCTAGCTTGTTGGTTGGACATGGTTGCACTCACCTCCTTCTAAAAATCCATTCTACAGCTATCTCTCACCACCATTATTTGGAATATCTGGCTTGAACGAAATGCTTGTGTTTTAAAGAATCTACCTTGCCACAAGAAGATAGTCCTTCAAAGGATCAGGGTCTCTATGTCGATCAGGTTCTCCTCTATTAATCTCAAGTCTCCATCATCTCCAGAAGTTCTTCAGATGGCTTCTTTCTTTGGCTTCTCTGTTTTGGAACCCCAACAGACCCAGACTGACGTTCTTTGGTTGCCTCTCCTCCTTGTGAATGGACAAACTAAACTCTGATGAGTCATTATCTGATGATAGGGGGGGCTATGGAGCTCTTCTTTGAAATGATCAAGCTGACTTTATTTGTGGTATATATGGCTGGTAGACATGATCTTCCCTCTATCAATCTATTAGAGCTCAAGGCAACTGAGGTGGGACTATGGCTTGCCATCAAAACAGGGGTCCAAAAGTTGTGGATTGAATGGGATTCCACCACCGCAATAGCTTGGGTAAAAGGGAAGGGTTCGCGTCCTTGGACTGCAATCCGATCCCTCCGTTCTATTCAACAGGGTCTTCTTAGGTTAAAGGAATGGAAAGCATCACATGTCCTTTGTGAGGGGAACTCTCCTGCAGACCTGATTGCTTCGTTCCAATCTACAAGAGGAGAAACAATCCTCTACCCTTCCACCATTTAGTCTGAACTTCGAGCAGAGCAGCTGTTACACAAGACAAGACTGGTGTTCCCTATGTCCACAATAAAGGATGACACCCTTTTTTCTTCCTCCCCTGTGTCCTCAAAAGGCAGATCTTTTTGTTTTGATCTTATTTCATATATGGATTACAGGAGATGTTTAATGATGGTGAAGGGATGCTGGTCGACCTGGCTTCGGCTTTCCCTCCTTCGTTATCACTAAAGTTTTTCTTGTTGTCCCTTTTTGTGCTTTTTCATACTCTTTGTAAAGTTTTTTTCTCCATAGAAATACAAAAATTGATTACCAATCAATATATATGTGTGTGTGTGTGTGTGTGTGTCAACTTCATAAAAATACATACCTCATGAGATAAGCAGGGTCGATCCTACAAATTGAATTTTATGGCTGGGCTCTAGGCAAATTTCTAAAATGGGGCCCCATTACCCTTGTTTAAACTTCGGCCTCTGCTATCAACATTCAACCCCGATCTAGAAGTGGAACTACCAACTGCTTGTCTGCTGATCTCCTATGTCATGATCATATTAACCACATTATCAAACTTTAATTTCTTCTTTCCTGTAGAGTATTGATCGGGATAATAGTGTCATTCCAGCTCTTGGGTAACTGCCTGAGGATCAATAAAGCATGGATCTCATCATCGAAAACGAGATTGACTAAATTTAATTGGTCTGTCACTTCATTAAATTCGTTGAGATGCTCCTTGAAATTGCAATCTTTGGTCATCTTCATATTGAATAACTTCTTAATGAGGCGTACCTTATTTGCCGCAGAAGGTTATTCATACATCTTGGATAGTTTGGCCATATGAGCAACCGTTCATGTCTCATTCTTGACATTGAAGTCAATATGCTTCGACAACGTCATCCTTACTACATCGAGAGCCTTCTGATCTAACAGATCCCACGCTGCTTGCTCCATCGCTTCTGGTTTTGTTGTCAGCTATTGATAAAGATCTTTCTGATACAGATGATCCTTCATCTGCATCTTCTAGTAACCGAAGTTTGTGCCATCACACCTCTTGATTTTGGATAATTCCTTATGTAAATCCATTGCTCCCACTCAAATAGACACCTCCTATGTCCTAGATCTTCAGATCACATGAATAGGCACCGCATGTGCCCTAGATCTACAGATCTCACAAATAGACACCTCCTATGCCCTAGATTCGTAAAACCAAAATTCTGATACCAATTGTTACGAATTGTGGATCTTCGGATGTAATCAGTCAAAGATATAAGCAAACAAATCGAAGGAAAGACACGAAGAATTACGTGGTTCAGCAAAACTTGCCTACGTCCACGGAGCACACCAGAGATAAATCCACTATCAACGAGAAATTTTTATAATGGTCACGCTAAACCCTAAAACCCTAAAAACATCATTAAGGACATAAAAGTCAATACATGAAATACCCTTGTCCAACTATGCGCCAACAATACTTTACGCACATCATCAGGCTCCATAATATATAACATCTCAAACTAGGATGGTGATATTAATGTCTGGGTAACAACTGAAAATAATTTTTTGTGATAATCTAAAAATAATTGTAAAATAATTGTCCCTAAAATTTTTCATGGCCTGGTTACTTTTTTTGAGAAAAAATTTAGACCTTTAATACATGGGCAAAACAGTTAAAGAGGTCCAGATTGGCCAGGGGTCAGATAAAAAAAAAAAAAAGACCACACTCGGACAAAAGAGCAAAGGTCTAGCGAGAAAAGTGAAAAAGAAAAGAAAAGACATCGTGATATTAGACTGGCTAGACTTGTGCTTGGTCCAAAATGAAGTAGGGTTGGAAAAGATGCACAAATCTTTTATTCTCCTGACTGACTTTTTTTTTTTATATCAAAGGAACCTATCGTAGCTGGCTTTACGGTTAATTTGGGAAGACTACCTCTGTCTGTTTGTCCATATCCTTCAAAAAAATTCTTTCGAATGATCGCCAACAAATTAAATAGGTGGGTAAGTCAGCACTGAGACTTAAACCCAAAATCTACCCTTAACACAAATAAGCCCTAAACCATTGTGCTACGGTCACTGGGACTATTATCCTGACCTTCAGTGAGCACGTAGAATGATCCAACATGTCGCACCTTAATATTTAGTAAAAGAATTTGGACACTGGAAGATTCTATATTTCTATTGACAAATAGCCCCAAATAAGCTGCAGCCCAAAGGGCTGGTTTGACAAAGGGATAAGTTGTGAGATAAAGGGTAATTTTAGGGATAAATGAGTGGGAGGACAGCTTATCTGATCACCATTTCGCATAAAAAATAATCGAATTAAACTACGGACAGTTGTCTTAATACTGAAATGAAAATGGGGATATGTTGTTCCACCTAAATGCTGGGATAACATTTATTCCCACTTTTTGTTCCAATTTTGATAAATGTGAATGTAAACAAAATTGTTAGATTTTTTATCCTTTAAAATTAGAGCAACTTATCATTAAATCTAACTCTTTGTTAAACTAGCTCAAAAAGCTTGGCGAATTGCATTTTAGAAAAGTCCGCTAGTACCCTCCTTCATAAAGAAGGTTAAGGCCTAGTTTAGTAAAGGGATAAAATATTAAGAATAAGTTTGTCTAATTTATGAGAATAAAAAGGCCATTATTTTTATCCATATTTACATTTGGTAATGTATTTTGTTATTCCCATTTTTTGTGTTCTTATTCTTAACTTTGTATTTAGATCACATGATGTAAAATAGATGATAACTTCAAAAAAAAAATTTAAAATATCAAGTATACCCTTTCTATTAAAGGGGCATTAATATTGTTGGTTTTGGTTTCATGAAGCTTTTGGTTTTTGTTTTTTTGGGAAGGGCTGTCATAAATATTGTCCATGTTTTACAAAATAAGGTGAAAAATGGAGATAAAGTTTATTCCACATTTTACCTAAAACAAAATATCCTCACTTTTTCTCTCAAAATACGGATAATTATCCATGCATTATTCCTTTTTTTTCTTATATCACATGAGATAACATGTGATTTAACGCAATTATTTTTTTATCCCAACCCCTTATCCCAATGTCAAACCAGGCCAAGAGATCAAATCTTAGGGCATCAGTTTTGAAAAAAAATATATATGCAATCCTAAAAGTTCCTGCCACGGCACGCAACCCAGGATTAATTTCAAAGTCCACCACTTGGTGGAGAGAGAGAGAGAGAGAGATTGTTTGTTTGTGATCTAGATCTACAAATCTCGTGAATAGACACCTCATGTGCCGTTGATTCATAAGGGGCACCGATATATGCACCCCATTTTACAAGAAACCCACCCCACTAAAAAAAATAGTTTTTATGCATTGTTGCAGTAAGAGGAAACCCACCCCGAGGTCATCTTCCCCTCTAGCAATGGTGGTGAATTATGGTCGCCCAAAGATCCAGCGAACTAGAGTCAGAGGTGTTCAACTAAGGGTTTGGCGTGTGTAACAACCTAGGTTGACAACCATTTGGGCGACGGTGTTGAAGTATGGTCGCCAGAAAGTCCGACGAGCTAAACTCAGAAAAAATAAATTCACATTGTTATAAGTTTCAAACAAATTATAATAAATTTCACATGTAAACACATAACATATACAACCTTGACAACAAGAAAAATAAAAACAATTAAACTTTTTTCAAAAAATAAAAACAATTAAACTTTTTTCAAAAAATAAAAATAAACATAAAAAACAATTACTTGACAACGAGAAAAGACATGCTTCGTCTCCACCCCCTCTTTGCTTTTGTATCGGCATTTTATTATTATTATTATTATTATTATTATTATTATTATTATTATTATTATTATTTTATGGTCTTATCTTTTCTCTTCATGTATAACTTTAGAAATTTGAACATGTGTTTTGTAGTGTAGTCACATATATGGTTGGTTATGGAATGCTTACGTTGTATTTCGATGTGTTATAAATGTAGCAATGATTGTCTATTTTATGTGTTTAAATGTGAAATTTGTCATGTTTGGTATGAAGCTTATAACAATGTGAATTTATTCTATCTGACTTTAACTCGCCAGGTCTTCGGACGACCATACTTCAGCATCATCGCCCGAGTGGTTACCGACCTGGGTTGGTACACACGTCAAACTCTCAGTCGACCATAATACACCACCATCGCCAGAGAGAATGCCAACCTCGAGATGAGTTTTCTCTTACTACAACAGTGCAGGAAAACTGATTTTAATATTTTTTAAAGGGGTTGATTTCTTGTAAAATGGGGTGCATATATCGGCGGCCCCCATTCATAGAACCAAAAACTCTGATACCAATTGTTACAAATGTCAAAGTCCACTACTTGGTGGAGAGAGAGAGAGAGAGAGAGAGAGAGAGAGAGTTTATTTGCGGTCTTGGGTTATTGGGTTTGGCATAAATTGATTTGTGGACTATAGTCACCATTGACTTGGACTTTGAACGTCTCTCTTTTTTTCCCCCTCCTCAAGTCTTGTTTTTCGTTTTCTGTGGACCCTTCAAAAATTTGAAGCCTGTTTCGATGCCATTTCTTGCACCAGAGGTCTCCAGTGAAGGAAGAAGCTTTAAAACAAATGTGAATAAAATTATTTATTTCTATTGAATAAATGAGTTTACCTATGTTAAATTAGGTGTGAATAATTAGCTGGCATGTCAAATTAAAATGACTTTAACTTTCATCAATTAGAGGATTTACGTGTTAAATTATTTTTTTTTATCTTTTATCTTATTAACGTTTTATCAACAATTTATCAACGGTCTGTCAAATAATAGAAACCTCATTCTATTCCAATGAGAATGACTAAAACACAATCAAACAAAAAATAACTTATTTTTTATTTAAAATAATAAATAATTATTTATCGTAGAAGTAGTTTATGTCGCACCCAAATAGGATTTAAAGTTTTTGATAGTTATTTATCCTAGAAGTAGCTTGTGTCGCATATAGCTCGGGAATAATGTTCATGTTTCTTATCTAATGAATTCATACAATATCTCAATAGATGTACATTTTCTTATAAGAATATATATTTTACTATTTAAAAAAAAAAAAAATATACGTGGACTGCACATGAGAAAGTTCAAACATTTTTCTTTTTCACATTTATGTTATTTCACCAGTAGGGGAATCAATTGTGATCCCCACAGAGAATATATTTTTGGTTGGAAAAAATTTAAAGAGGGTCCAAATGTGCACATTAAAATTTCCACTTTAAATAATGTTAGTGCGTGCCTCAGCCAATGCAAAAATGTTTTCCTTTCATATTTTACATTTTCATTGCGATTTTTAAGGAGTTCATCATTTTAATTGATATTTCAATGTAATGCTTATGTTAAACATTTTTATATCATTTGAGTTACTCGTCCTTGACAACAAAAATTTATTCAAAAAAGATTT
This sequence comes from Acorus gramineus, assembly GCA_030737835.1. Taxonomy (NCBI): domain Eukaryota; kingdom Viridiplantae; phylum Streptophyta; class Magnoliopsida; order Acorales; family Acoraceae; genus Acorus; species Acorus gramineus. The sequence goes on from JAUJYN010000012.1 coordinate 4,426,662, forward strand.
TCTCATTTTATATATTAGTCCACTTGTAAATAGATGTCTTGAAAAGGACAAAAAGAAAAGTAACCACACGTGTGAAAAGTTGCATTTGCTAGTTCATTGAACATGAATATAATTACTAGTTTATTCTGATATAACTATATGTCTATATTTCTCTAGTCAACGCAAAAAAAAAAACACTTGTTTTTTACCTATTCATTTCTATTCCAATGCTATTAATATTTACAATGAGATTTCAAGTCTTTTGATTTATTTATTTTTTTAAATAGAGAAATCTGGTTCATGATTTTTTCATTTTGAAAATTAATCAACTCACCCCCCCCCCCCCCCCCCCCCCCAAATCCTGGTCATTTCAATATTTCGTTACTTCAATTAGTAATATACTACGTAACAATGCAATACATTGCTGACAACCTAAATACTGTTGTGTTTGGATGTGCAATTAAACCGCTGAGATTATTTGAATCTAACATTTCAAACTTAGATTTTAAAAAGTTTTGTTTTATTAGTTTTTCTTGCCTAAAAAGAAAGATGGCAGTTTGAAAAACTAAACGTTGAAAATGTGTTTAAATCTGTGTTTGGATATTTTTAGCTTTTCAAAAGAACAATCTACCCAAACACAAATCCAAATAAGGCCTAAGTCTAATAAATCCTAAGAAACTTATTTTTCAATCCATATTTAAAATATATGGATAAATACATGACATAAATCCCTAAAATTCAAAACCAACTTATTTTCCCTCACTTAGTGGCGTATAGCGCATGTCTTTTGGGAAGGTAATCAAGCTACTGACTACTTAGCATCCCTGAGAACGACTCCGTGCAGCACGTCTCTCCTCCCAAGCCAATTTGATGAAACGCTCCAACACATCCTAGCCAAGGATGTGTCCGGTGAAAGCCATATAAGGTATCATCGGTGCTAACTCCTTTAGGCTATCATGTGCGAAAACATTTCAAAGGGATGCAGTCTCACTTGTTGAGGCTTCCCTCCTTTGGATGTCTCCATACACCTTTGCCTAACTACTAAAAAAATGTATTCTATTTTTAGTTTTGTAACTTTTTTAATGTAACTACTCAATCACAGCAGTACAAATTCTTTTTTTTTTTCACCCACCAAAAAAACAATTGTTGTAATCAATATGCATTATCTGAACAAATCATAAGTTGGTTTTGCAATTCTGTGCAATTCTATAGATTCAATTTAACCACAAAACTTCAATCTTTTCCACGTTACAAATTAAACAAAATTAATGTAAAATATGGAAATATAACAAATAGCAATACTTAAAAGTAAAATGTCGAAGATCCCAATCTTTTTTACTCATCAGTTGTCAATCTGTTTCCTTCTAAGACCTACAAAATAAAAAAAAGGGGCTCATAAATATGGTTCTATTCATTATTGTTTTTTTTTCTCTCAGTTTCCTTTCCTCAAAAAAGTGGGATTCCTCCCCTTTTTTTCCACTTATAACTTTCAATAACTATTACAATCAGCCTACCTATTAGTCAAATTTCTTGCCCTGTAACCATTCTCATTCATTAGAAATCTATACCATCATTGTATACATTTATTTAGACGGTTTATATGCATTTATGGTGAACAAGACCAAAATCCAGGTTTATTACTACATGTGAATTGAATCTAAAAGATATGGCTATTTTTCAATTGGAAATATTTAGGAAGTCACTTCATCAACATGACTTACACATATATATCTAAAAGCAGTAAGTTCACAGTCAAACCTTTAAATGAAATGACAATGAGTTCACAGTCTTATCAACACACCTGAATGGATTTATTTTTTTCCTCAAAAAAGTGGAATTCCGTGAACTGAGCTTTGGTTAAGTCAGCAAACATCTCCGACCTCTATCAAAGAGGTCAAGGAATCAAATCATGAAAGCACCATTATTCAAAAAAAAGGAGTGGAATTCCTCCCTTTTTTCACTTTTATTTTTCAATAATTGTTATAATCAGACTACCTTTTAGTCAAATTTCGCACCCTAGATCCATACACATTCATTTGAAATCTTACCATAATTATATACACTTATTTAGAAGGTTTATGTGCATTTAGACCAAAATAGAGGTTGAGTGCTACATGTGAATTGAATCTAAAAGATATGGCCAATTTTCAACGCACGGAAATTGGAAATTTCGGGGAAGTCATTACGTCAACTTGACTTACACATATATATTCTAAAAGCAGCAAGTTCACAATCAGACCTTTAAATGAAATGACAATGAGTTCAAAGTCTTTTCAACACACATAAATGGATTTATTTCTTTCCTCAAAAAAGTGGAATTCCACCCTTTTTCACTTATAACTTTCAATAACTGTTACAAGCAGCCTACCTTTTAGTCAAATTTCTCGCCTTACAACCATACACATTCATTTGAAATCTAGATCATAATTGTGTACATTAATTTAGAAGCCTATGCGCATCATCTATATGGTGAATAAGACCAAAATCGAGGTTGATTACTACATGTGAATTGAATATAAAAGATATGGCTATTTTTCAATACACGTGAGTTGAAAATTTTGGGGAAGTCATTTCATCAACATGACTTACACATGTATTCTAAAAACAGTAAATTCACAGTCAGACATTTAAATGAAATGATAATGAGTTCACAATCCTTTCAACGCACTCGAATGGATTTATTTCTTTGTCAGTTGACAAATTTATTTCATATTTCATACATTTCATGTAGATCTAAATGTGACTAACATATTTTTCTAATCAAATTTCACGGCAACTAATCACAAGAGCATCATTGTACTATTATTAAATATTACATGAGTATTTTTATCATCTATAGAAGAGAGATAATTCCACAAAAATGATTTTTAAGATAGCTATATACGGAAAAGAAAAAAATTCCTTAGGTGAAATGATAGTGAGTTCACAGTCATTTCAATGAACCTGAATGGATTTATTTCTTTGGCAGTTGACCAATTCATCGCTACATGTTCCAATTAGGCATAAGCATAACAAATGCCATATATAGTACCAAAATAAAGTGCCATATATCGATGGGGTGTATTGGAAAAAAAAAGCGCATATATTGAACTATCATGGACAATTTCATAAAAGGCTTTTCTGCATGTATAATATTATTTAATTTTTATTAATGTAAGCATTGATAATTACTATGCCTCTACTAATAAATATTTTCTATATTGATTTTTTATATTTTTGGATTTTAGATGAATTTTATCATTTTTTATGTTAAAATTAATATTTTTATTTGTATAAATATTGTATTTGGTAATTGGGTCATTTCTCTAAAACTAATAATTTTATAGAAATTTGAATGAAAGTTGACTAGGGTGGTATTTTTACATATTCCAATGGTATAAAAATAAATAGCATGCTTTTGGAGATAGTATACATGAAAAAAACACTTTGATGATACTTATTTTTTTGGAATATTTTATTTTATTTTTTAAAACCTTATTCATCTTTCCTTTTGGGTCTTTTAGTGTTGTTTGTTTCTATTTTATTGAAATTTGATGTTATTTATTCTTTAATTTGCATATAATAACATCTTAGTAAATTATGTATATTCATTTAGTTTTTTAATTTGTTTGTTTTATTTTAATTTATTTATTTTATTTTTTATTTCATAACCTTTTTCATAGAAAGGGAAGATGTTTGCAGATTTAACGGAGGCTATTATATTGTTAAAGTGATTTGTGTAGAAGAATTAAAATTAAAATATTAAAATGTTCATGATAATAATCATAAAAAAAGAAAAAGAATTGTATGGATAGGGGTTCATTTTTGTAGGACCCACCTCTTCAGACTAATACAGTGTCGACCTTGATGTCACGTGAATATATATGCAGAATGCAGACTTAAAAGTAATGCAAGTAATGAAAAATGTGAAATTAAAGGTTTCTGTTGAACAAGAATGCGGCCGAAATAATAGAAGAGTTGCGATCAAGTAGGGGCAAAACATCGGGAGGGCCAAATTTTGAAAGTAGTTGAATGCATGCGAAATGGTTGAACTATCATGCAAGGAAAAACATTTTATTCTCTCTATTCAAATGACTAGGTCTGCAATTTGTCGGTTTGGATCAGTTTATTGTAAATCATAAATGAAACAAATCATCACACTAACCCAATAACCAAATCAAGCCAAATATAACCGAATTGGTAAAACCATAAACCAAACTAAAATTGTTTGATCAACCTGGACAAAACTGAACGTAATAAAAAATGTTTGTTGATGTAGATTAGGTTTTTTTTTTATATAGATATTAATGGCATAGGGCCTTACTGAGAATTTACTTTTTTTTGGAGGTCCTAGGCAAAATTTAAAAGAGACGTACACCCAATACATATTTACGAAAAAATTTAACTTTTGTTTAGCCTTACACATCATTTTATTTTAAGATACAATTATTACAAAAAGACGTTGTTACACTCAGTTTTTTTTACAACCCAAAATGCAATTTCATATGTGTTGTCCCACTCACAGTAATTAGGTATATACATCGTTAAAAAAAAATTTCATATATTCTATAAATAATATATATTTCAATTTATTAGTGTATATACTTCACATTTTAAAAAATATATACCTCATTTGATGAAGAATCTGTTTTTTTTTTTAAATGTAAACATGGACGGACTATATTTGAAACTGTAAAAAAAGACTGTGTATAATATTTTCCATTACAAAATAGATACAAAATATTGTGTAGTCATTTAAATCAAAACCTTCTATATTATCATATCCAGCCACCTAATAAATAATGTATGGATTTTCAATTAAATTAATTTTTAAATCAACAAAGAGAGCTGACTCAACCTAATTAAAGCCTAAAAGCAACAAAAAAAATTGAATATTTTAATGGAAGAAGAAAATTATTTAAATCAGAAAAAATAATTTTAAAAGTGGGCTTGAGAGGAAGACATTGCCATAATGTTTTGAGAGATAGGGGATAAATTTTATACTTGATTTGGAAAATATTAAACTTTGAGAGTGAGAAAGTGTTTAAGAGAAACTAATTCACATTTTTAATTGAGGAAAATGACACATTCTATTATAAAGTTAGTCCTTGGGGGACTTCCATGGTGGAGGTCCTAGACCATTATCTTGGTGGAGCCTTTCCTCAAAGCTGGATTGCAACGGTTAACCAATTCATTGCATTTGGTATTGAAATCGACCTGTGTTGAAAAAAAGCCATGGTTGTGAATATGTATTAATGGTTGATGTTAAAATATGGATTGACCCAGTCTTGTATGGACAAAGAAATTGATTTGTTCGAAGAAAAGTGAACATTATTGATGGTTGATGTTGATGTAATCTCCAAAATATATATATATATATATATATATATAAAAGGAAACTTGGAAGTAATATAAATGTTGGTAAGGCAGTGTTTGTTCCCATCCAAATATGGAAGGCATGAAATTAAAACCATTTGTTGTGCTGGTGGTTCTCATGACTGCTCAGTTTTATGGTTACTCAGTGGAGGGCCGCTCACTAGGAAAACCAGGTGAGGATGAATCTTTATCTTGCTTTGGGCCTAGTTACTATGAAAATTGAGATTTTCTATTTAAGATTGTATCTTATTTTTTGCTTAGTGTAATCCATTAGAATAATTATTCTTTTAATTATAATTCATCAAATAAGGTGTATATTTTTTAAACAAAAAAATGAAATATATACTCTAATGAATTGTATAGACTCACATAAATGTGTAAAGAAATTTCTAACCATATATATATTTTTTATTATAAGAGCACATGTGGCTAACGAGGTTTGTTGGACTGTAAAGCTCTTTTATATCTTTTTCTTTTCAATCACTGTTACACCTAGCCCAATTTGATTTGCACTCACTATATCAAGGTATATCTCGCTATAACTTTTTTTTACTAATGGTATAAATGAGTTCATAAAATTCATTAGAGTGTATACATTTCATCTTTTATAAAAATATATCTCTATATCTATTACTTATTTCTTGAAGGAAAATTGACCCAAATTTTATTTTCGTTTTTACCCTCCTATGTTTAGCAATTACTCATGACTATTAATCCAAAATTTAAAACTTTCAAATTCATATCATTGTTTTCAAATTTTAATAATTCAGAACTAAAGATATTCACTAAATCTTTCTCAATTGAATTCAATAAATCTATTACATATTTATTAAAAAGAAATATATTAAATGGAATGAGCATTGGATGGTTCAATAATCAATAAACACTCGTTTATATTTTATCATTCATATGAATATTATAATTACATATTATATATTTAGGTATACGTGCATTTGAGGAGTGCATAAAACTACTACAATTTTTAGAAAAATTAAAAAACTATTTTTGTTGTTGAAAGAGTCGCTGGCTCCCATTGACAAACGAGATGGACAGGGCAAAAGTGCACACGAGGTTAGGTGCACGGGCTCTGTCTTCTTGACAAAGTGAAGGTGTGCTCAAACCTTCAAGAAACAAAGTCTTAAATGTATCTTATAGCTATGTTACCTTTAGTCTTCTTTACTATCTTAAAAATAATATCATATAACTCGTTAGCATTTTTCATTTATTATAACGAGATATATATCTCATTAAAAAAAATTTATATTTTTTATAAATGATATCATTCAATTTTTTAAGATATATACTTCATCTTTTATAAAAGTACTACCTCACATATGATGTTAACAAAAAAAATGAAAACATATACGGACTGCATTTGCATTATATAATAGATTGAGTTTAACATTTTCCTATATTTTAAGTTCTTAACTCTTGACTGTACTACCATCGAATAATCTTCGGCATTGTTTGGAAACAAGTTTGAAAAGCAGTTTTTATTTAAAAGAATTTTTTTAAAATAGTTTTTGAGAAAACATATATATTTTTGTTATATTTCTGAAATGATTTTTTATAACTAAAAATTATTTTTCGTGTTCTTCAAAAGTTTAGATCATTGGAGCATTTGAAAACCGAATTGGTTTAATTTTGATTAATTTAAAAGCAGAATCTCTAGAAACTATCCAAAATAGTTTCTAAATGCAACCTTAGAACTTATGTAATCACATGGGTAAACACAGTCACTACATATATTTATCAGGAATACGTTGTCTTATATGTATTATCACTAATATCACATAGAACGCCTGATCAATAAGATCATGGAAACTGGTTCAACTTGGTTACATCATAACAAGACCCTCGTTAATTACAGTCCCATTTCTCAATGAGTCAAAAAAGGATTGAAATTGTTCAACAATTCAGTTGCTAAAACCAGTATGATCAAGTTTCAATGAGATTTTCTTAGACAAATATAATTTAAAAAATGTTAAAAAAATGCATCTATAGTTTTTTTTTTTTTTTCCAAGTGTGTCAGTGTGTGCATTGGAATGAAAATTGTTACAATCAACCATTCATACAGTCTTTTTCGTTGTCCGAACATCATTTTGCATTTTATATTAAAGTATATATATTTAATAAAGTACATATAAATTAAAATACATGCTTGAATGAATGAATTAGAACTACAATTAATATAATAAGATTGACTTGGTGTAACAGTTTCCCAATGGAATAAATCATATGTTTCCCTAGTAACATGACATTAGTCACAATCCACCACATCATCTATGACATTATACTTTTATAAAATGAAGAAAGTAATGATTAAAAAGATGAGTCTGTTGAACATGATGAAATGTTTCTTTTAATTACAAGTCCAAAATCCCTTTAAAGAAACGGTGGATCCATGCAATCCAGAATTATGAAGTTTTACAAAATTTGATGGAATTTTTTTTTGATATAATTGTTGATAACTTTATTTATTCTATATCTATAAATGTATTATTTTAGTTTGAGCGCCCTGTTACACGTAGTCCCCGCACAAACAACCCCACAGACAATCCATATACTTCCTTGAATGATGTATATAAGTTTTTTTTTAACATTTGTTAAAAATAAGTCGATTCAATTCGTTATTATGGATCGATATGATACTTGCTGATACTTTATTTATTCTATATGTATAGTTGTTTGAGTTTAGTCTGAGCCTATTACACACAATGTTTTAAAAACTGAACCACGAAATGAACTGGAAAAATCATCTGATCAATGGTCACTGATTTAACTATTGAGTTAACTGGATTTGAATGGTGACATAATTATAATATATAATAAATATATTAATAATCAACACTAAATTTAAAAAATTAAATATTTTTTGAAAAACTTTGTACAAAATTTTATTTAACATCATAACATGATTTTAGTATATAAAAACTAAACTTTTTATTAGATTTTATATTTGATCAAATAACTAATAATAATTTCAATGAATAAATATTCGATTGGTTTAATCAACGCGTGCTGGTTCACAAAAGCCGTCGGTTCAACAAGTGGGTTGATTTGGTTTTATCGGTTTTTATATCATTGTTTTTAAAAGTAAATTGAACCGGAATTCAAAGTGGGTGAAGGTTTAGCCACAGGTTCAACCGGCCGGGTCGGGTTTTAAAACACTGGTTACATGTAGTCCGCGCAAAGAGACCCGTAGACAATCTATATACCTCCTTGAGAGATATACTTTTTTTTTAACATTTGCTAAAAATAAGTTCATTCAATTTATTATGGAACTATATACATTTATCATCAAAGCATATATTTCATTATATGGGATTTACTGTTTTTAATAAATTCAAACGCGTAGTTTATCCACAATTTCTCAATGGAGGTATCACAATTATATATCACATTTATCCACAATTATATGGGCTTGGTGTAACAGTTTCTCAATGGAATATATCACATGTTTCCCTAGTAACATGACATTAGTCACAATCCACCGCATCATCTAAGACTATACTTTTCTAAAATGAAGAAAGTAATGATTAAAAAGATGAGTTTGTTGAAAATGATGGAATGTTTCTTTTAATTACAGGTCCAAAATCCCTTTAAAGAAATGGTGGATCCATGCAATCTAGAATAATAAGGTTTTACAAAATTTGATGGAATTTTTTTTTATATACTTGTTGATAACTTTATTTATTCTGTATTTATAATTGTATGATTTTAGTTTGAGCCCTGTTACACGTAGTGCGCATGAACAACCCCCCAGACAATCCATATACTTCCTTAGATGAGGTATATACTTATTTTCAAAATTTGTTAAAAATAAGTCAAAATCAATTAGTTATGAATCGATATAATACATGTTGATACTTTATTTATTCTATATTTATAGTTATATGAGTTTAGTTTCGGCCATGTTACATACAATGTTTTGAAAAATCATCTTGTCAAGGGTCATTGGTTCAACCATCGGGTTAACTGGATTTGAACCGTGACATAATTATAATATAATAAATATACTAATTATCAACACTAAATTAAAAAAAATGAAATATTTTTTGAAAAACTTTGCATAAAATTTTTATTTAGCATCATAACATAATTTTAGTGTATAAAAACTAAACTTTTTATTAAATTTCATATTTTATCAAATAACTAATAATAATTTCTATGAATAAATATTCAATTGGTTTAATCAATCCGTGCTGGTTCACAAAAGCCATGGGTTCAATAGGTGGGTTGATTGGGTTTTACCAGTTTTTATATAATTGGATTTTAAAGGTAAATCGAACTGGAATTCAAAGCGGGTGAAGGTTTAACCAGTTCAACCAGCCAGGTCTGGTCGGGTTTTAAAACACTGGTTACACGGGGAAAAATCTATACACCTCCTTAGATGAGGTGTATACTTTTTTTAACATTTATTAAAAATAAGTCTATATAATTTATTATGTAAATATACATTTATAATCAAAAACATATATTTCATTATATGGGATTTACCGTTTTTAATAGATTCAATCATGTGTAGTTTATCTTGCTTTATCCCTAACATAATTCTTTTTTAGGAGGCGACTCACAACACAACTCCCAAAATTGTACACCAAAGTGTTGTCCGTGCCCACATCGCTCTATTGGCGAAGACGCTCCCGAAGAAGCTAGTGCAAAACTTCATAATTGATGACCTACATGAAAAATTGAGAGAAAAATGTACATCCAACTCTATTTTTAGTTTCCATAATATATATCTTTTACTTACTTATTAAAAGGTTTCTGATCCAGTATTTTCATTCCCCTTTATATCTTTTAAACAACTGATTAATTATTAATTTATCTATTAATTTAAATTTTAAAATTTTAAAATATATAATAGATAACTACATGATAGATATATCTTTTACTTACTTATTAAAAGGTTTCTGATCCAGTATTTTCATTCCCCTTTATATCTTTTAAACAATTGATTATTACTAATGTATCTATTAATTTAAATTTAAAAATATAAAATGGATAACTAAATGATAGATATATCTATTACTTATTAAAAGGATTCTGATATAGTATTTTTATTTCCCTTTATATTAATTTAATCAATTGATTAATTACTAATGTATCTATTAATTTAAATTTTAAAATTTTAAAATATATATATTACTTACTTATTAAAAAGATTCTGATGCAGTATTTTCATTTCCCTTTATATCCTTTAAACAATTGGTTAATTACTAATGTATCTATTAATTTAAATTTAAAATTTTAAAATATATAATGGATAACTACATGATAGATATATCTATTAATTACTTATTAAATGGATTCTTATCTAGTATTTTCATTTCCCTTTATATCCTTTAAACAATTGATTAATTACTAATGTATCTATTAATTTAAATTTTAAAATATATAATGGATAACTACACTATAGATATATCTATTACTTACTTATTAAAATGATTCTGATGCAGCATTTTCATTTCCCTTTATATCCTTTAAACAATTGATTAACTACTAATGTATCTATTAATTTAAATTTAAAATTTTAAAATATATAATGGATAACTACATGATAGATATACATGGATTATAATTATTTTTAATTTCCCTTTATATCCTTTAAACAGTTGATTAATTACTAATATATCTATTAACTTAAATTTTAAAATTTTAAAATGTATTATGGATAACTACATGATAGATATACATGGATTATAAGTATTTAAAATGTTATATATGTGTCACTTTTAACCTGCTGGTAACCGTTAGAGCGTTCTGGCAGTTTTTTGGTTTTTACCGGTTTTTCGATCGGAACCGCTTATTTTTGGACTGTTAGCTATCGTCCTGAGTTAGAGGACTCCGATTGGAAATCTAACTGCATATTTGGTGTCCTGGTGCCATTTTATGCCTCTCACGAAAATTTCATCGAATTCCGGCATCGTTTCCAAAAATTTCGCAGTTCCGCGGCGTATCCGAGTTTTTAAGTCGCTCACTACATAAGTGGGAATTTAAAATCGAGTGGCACTATTCATCATCTTCCCGACTTGATCCCTCTCTCTCCCCTTCTCCGTTTTTCTTCCGTTTGAGCCCCCTACACCCCTCAAAATCAAAAACCTAAAGCACGGGAAGTGTAGATCGGGTCCCGATCTACACTCCGGTGTCTTCAAAACCCGATTCCGACGACTCTAGCCACTCCGTCCCCCTCTCTTTGTCCTCTGATTCGGGCCATTTCGAGGGCCGTGGTAGATCGGGGCGTAAGAGAGCCTTTGGGAAAGGTTTCGGCGCGCAGAGAGCACCCGGTTCCCCCTTCCTCCCCCTCGGTAAGCTTCTTTCCCTCCTTTTTCTTGTTTAGATGATTGCTAGGGGGGGGTTTTTGTGTTTGGGGGTGGTCGGCGGCAGTGGGGGTCGTCGGAGGGTGGTTGGAGATGGTCGGAGGTGGTCGGCGGTCGTGGGAGGGGCGTTTGAGGCGCTCGAGCAGGGGCTGACCTGTTCCGGGCAGCAGGCAGCAGCGGCAGCGACCCAGGCGGCGCGCAGGCCGGGCGCGCGCGGGCATGCGCGCGTGCGTGCGTACGCGCGGCGTGCGCGCGAGGTGCGCGCGGGTCTGGTGCGGGGAGCTGCTCGGGCGGCTGTGCGCGGGGCTGTTCGTGCGGCAGGTGCTGGGCGGCTGGTGCTGGGCGGGCTGGTGCGCGAGGTGGTGGCTGAGGCAGTGGAGGTGCGTGCGCGAGGTGGTGGCTGAGGCAGCGGAGGTGCGTGCGCGAGGTGGTGGCCGAGTGCAGGGTGCGCGCGGAGGGCGCGGCGAGGCCGTGGCGGTGCGCGGAGTGCGCAGCGAGGCCGTGGAGGTGCGTGCGAGGTGTGCGCGAGGCGCAGCGGGGCAGGCGAGGTGCGTGCGAGGTGCGCGCGAGGTGCGGCAAGGTGGCGGAGGTGCGGCAAGGTGGCGGAGGTGCGTGCGAGGTGCACGCGAGGTGCGGCAAGGTGGCGGAGGTGCGCGCGGGGTGCTCGCGGGCCGGCGCGAAGCGTGCGGGGTGCGCGGGCTGAAGCGCGGCGGTGCACCCGGGCGGTCGGGTGGCCGTGCGGGTGGTTGCCGGAGTGCTCGGGCTAACGTGCGTGCGGGTCGTGTGCACGTTTGCCCGAGTGTTAGGTGTTTGTTGTGGGTTTTGGGTATTTATTTGTGTATTTAATAATATTTGTGGATTTATACTTACCAAGTAATACCCTGTCTTGCAGATCTTGACGGACGGTCGCGCGTCGACCCGAATTCCGGTGAGTGGGACAATCCAACCCAGTAGAGAGGGGTTATACGCACTTGGGCGTATACCGACCTCTCCTGGGGCACCGTGGATAATATTAACCTGTAATAATATGTATTACATGTGAGCATGATGTTAAATGTAGAATGCATGCTACCCTGGGCTTTTATGTTAGGGACTTGCACCCATAGGATAGGTGTAAGAGCCATGCACCATGCCTCCTGTTTCATGCTAGGAAACCTCGGCCTATGCATGCGTCCTACTAGTTTATTTATTAAATTAAATGCTAGTGTATGTTAAATCGCATGCCTTAGGTAATATTATCGGGAGGAGCCTTGCGAGGACAGCGGTGAGACCCGTGTTAGGGTACTCCGTGTTCCTTGTTTGGTTGTCGGGATGTCCTGTATCGGGATCTCACGCTGCTCTCCCAAGGTTTCTAGTCCCAATAATATTATAAGTAATGTTGTATGTTTGGTATAATTATTAGCATGAGTAGTGAATATTATAGGGGAGGGGCCTTGCGAGGACAGCGGTGAGACCCGGGTTAGGGTACTCCGTGTTCCTTGTTTGGTTGTCGGGGTATCCTATATCGGGAACTCACGCCGCCCTCCCGAGTTTCTTTCCCCCAGTGATATTCCAACACTGCTTTTGATTGTACTTGTTTCCCCGCATCTTGGTTATGCGCGCTGGAGGAACTCTGAAGAGTTCATGACATTTGAGTCGTAGAGATGTGTTGTCGGCGGATCCGAGTGGATCATATGCGTATGGTTAGGCTGTTCTGTTCCCTTCGTTGGATCCGGTAGAGACTACCCCAGCGTTAGACAGGGCCTTCCTGACAGAGGGCTCCCATTAGTAGGCACCTCCTGATTTGGTGACGGACTGTGCTGAACGTGGGAGTAGACCAGGCGGCCTACGGAGTGGAGGAGGAACTACCGGTGGACCAAGGGTGACCAACAGCCTAGTCAGTCCCAAAATCCTATGTCACCCGTGGTAGGGTGAGGGTGAGGGTGTAGTGGGTTGGCGATGAGCGACCTACTGGATATGTGAATGGATGATTATCAGTCCCAATAGCCTATGTCACCCATTGATGGGTGAGGGTGAGGGTGTGGTGGTTCGGCGAAGTACGAACCACTGGATCATGTTGTTATGTCTTTGAGCATGGATAAATAATGGAATTGTGGTAAATATTGTCTGTGATGCATGGGTTGTGCTGTTCACTGAGCGTGTGGCTCACCCCTCGCACATGTTTTTCCCCAGTGGTCACTGAGCCTGAGCTAGAGCCGGAGCAGTAGTTGGAGCTTTCCGAGGGATTCCTTCAGTAGCGGAGCAGCGCCACGTTCCGCGAGTGCCAGAGGTTATCAGCATCCCTTCTTGACTGTATGTATTTGATTTCGGTGCTTGACACGTGTTTGTATATGTTCAGTTGTATTGGTGTATATTGGCTCTCACAGGACGCATGATTGAGTATCGAGTCTGTAGAATGTTTATTTACAGATTCAGTCTTTTGCTTCCGCATTTGGTGTATATATCATGTCAGCCCTTTTGTTACATGTGTGTCATTCTAGTTGTCTGTGTATGATATATTATTGACCTCCTATGTTAGCTTCTGATATGATATACACACTTGCCGCGTCCCTGGGTTGGCCGCCCTGGGGCGTGACATAAAATTATTCATTGATACAATCTAATCTCATAAGATTATTATGATATGTTAGGATATGAAAATATAGGTTTGACTGAGTTTGATTTAAGATAAACTTATTTATTTTTAAGATTAATTTTCTATTACTTACTTATTAAAAGGATTCTGATCCAGTATTTTCATTTCCCTTTATATCTTTTAAACAATTGATTAATTACTAATGTATCTATTAATTTAAATTTTAAAATTTTAAAATATATAATGGATAACTACATGACAGATATACATGGATTATAAGTATTTTCATTTTCCTTTATATCCTTTAAATAGTTCATTAATTACTAATATATCTATTAATTTAAATTTTAAAATTTTAAAATGTATTATGGATAACTACATGATAGATATACATGGATTATAAGTATTTAAAATTATTCATTGATACAATCTAATCTAACAATCTAATAAGATTATTATGAGATGTTAGCATATGAAAATATAGGTTTGACTGAGTTTGATTTAAGATAAACTTATTTATTTTTTAATATTAAATTATGGTTTAATCAAAATAATCCCTTGATTTTCTCAAAATTCTCGGATTTGAGATAATAGATGATGTTGCATGGTGGACTACTATTTAAATTACATGTGATTGGGTTTTTTTTAGAGCAAGAAGTTTTTTTCCAAAACAAAACGAGTATCTTCCTTTTTATGTTTTTCATTATTATTATGTTCTTTTTTCTTAATTGAAGAGATCTTTTTTATGTTTTTATTATTATGACCTTTCATTTTTTTGTATTTTTTATTTTTTCAGTTGAAGGAATTGGAGTATGTAGTTCATGAAGAGAAGTACAACTTCAATAAAAAAAAAATGAAGAAAAAAAAAACTAAAATTATTTTTTTTGTTTTGTTTATAATATTATTGAATATTTTTATGTTGGTGCTGATTATTAATTATTTTGTTTTTAAATAATTTTTCAATGAATAATTTTGTTCGGTTATGCTAAATGGAAAACCCATAACTATTTATGTGGGTGCTGATTATTAATTATTTTGTTTTTAAATAATTTTTCAATGAATAATTTTGTTCGGTAATGCTACATGGAAAACCCATAACTATTATTATGTTTTTTTATTTTAATTTATTTGAATTATATTTTAGGATTGCCTTTAATCATCTTTTTATGCTTTTATTATTATGATCTTTTATTGTTTTTATTTTTTTAGTTAAAGGGATTGAGATACATTCATGAAGAGAAGTACCACTTTAATAAGAAATGAAGGTAAAAAGGAAAACAAACTAAATTTTTTTTGTGTGTTTTGTTTATAATATTATTTGAATATTTTTATGTGGGTGCTGATTATTAATTATTTTATTTTAAATAATTTTTTAATGAATAATTTTGTTCGGTTATGCTACAATGAAAAACCCATAGCTATTATTATGTGTTTTGTTTTAATTTATTTGAATTATGTTTTAGGATTGAATAAAAATAAAAGTGCTTTAATCATTTGAAAACAAAATTAACCCATAACTATCTCTCTGTATATTTCAATGTGTGTGAATGTATATGAATCTCCTTTTTTCCTCTCTTTCTTGATTGTATTTATAGTGGTTTTGGGGATTGTATTTGAATCCAGACAATCCATAAAATCTCGAGATTCACCTTGATTTGTGGGGACTAATTGGAAGGTGAATCCTGGATCTCCTGGTTTGGAGAGAGAAATCTGACCGATTAATGGATGAAATTAACCATCCATTAATTGAAGATTTGATTTGATCTTTAAATATATGTTTGATCACCCCAAAATTTTATGTAATTAACTTGGATTAATACTACGTATGGCAGCGTTATAGGAGGTGCACTTTTGACAACTACAATAATGTTACAAGAAACAAACACGTTTCATATGTCAAACTTTTTGTATACATGCATTTAATAAAAGACAACATGTATATCAATAATTAAATGAAAAAGTGAAACATCAATTAGAAGTTTCTAGCAAAAAAAAAAAAACAAATAGAATATTCTACGTATCATTTAATGTAATCAAATACTTATTGGTTCAATCTGATGAATCATTCATGATATAATCACAGAAGAATGAATACTCTAATTGCTTGAAGAATTAATATAAACGTTCAATCTGATGAATATTTCATGATATAATGACAGAAGAATGAATACTCTAATGCTTGAAGAGTTAATACAAACGGTACTGAACAACAATTTATGCACGCACAACTCTTAAAAAGCACACACAACACTGTTAGACTTCTAATAGATGATCTATCCTACCTTTTCCTGTATGCAGATGTGTAATAAATTTGTGTAGGAATCATTGGAATAAGTGGTTCCAATTAGGGGTTAACTTTGATCGATTAAATGGAATTTGAACCAATCCAAATTGATTTTTTTTTGTTTGGGTCAATGGGTTTTGGTTTTGTTTGGATATGAATTGAAAAATTAATAATCGATATATTTTTGTTTGGGTTTAGTTTTACTTCAAAAACCGAATTAACCGAACGGAATTAAATTAAATTTAAACGCATAATTACTCATTATCTATACTTATTTGAGTCATGATACCGAGGCTCCAAAATACAAATATGCACTTCATTAAAAATCTTTCCCATTAACCCAAATCTTTTTTTTTTCTCAAATCAGTTACTAATTTTATATATTTCAAAATTTGAATCTCGAAATCTTTACCCAGTAACTGAATTTTCTATTTCAGTTACACCCAAAACTTACTTAAATTACACCAAAACTTACCTAAATTATTTTTTTGTCAAAATCCTTCAAACGGCTACACTTTTTTTTTTCAAATTACATTCATACTATATATATTTTTTTTTAAAGAATGTTATTAACTAAACTTTATAGCATTTGAGAAATATATTTTCAATTTACATAAATAAGATCATCTCTGAAAATGCAAATCCGTTTTCTAAATGTTTACATCCTTTACAATTTTTTGTTGTATTTACATAAACACTATTACATTTATGTAAATGTAACATTACAGTTACATTTGCATAACTGTTTTACATTACATGCAATGTTTAAACAATTTTAAACAGATCCTCTCTTCAATAGTCGGTTACATTTTATGAAAAATGTCAAACAGTCTTTTTTGTTGTGAGTTACATTTAACAAATATTACATGAACTATTTGATTCATTTTCATAAAAACTGTTACATTTACATAAATATAACATATAAGTGTACATTTACCTAAATGTTTTAAATTCCATGCAATTTACTTATAGTTGACACATTTATGAATGTAATAAATATATCAATACATGCATGCGGTTGACTGTTACATTTACAAATGTAACAAAAATAACATAGATTTAAAAAATGACTATTTACATTGTTAACAATGTAGCAGTAGCATTAAACAAACTATCCACATATAAAATGGAACAGTATCGAGTGTTACATTTAGATATTGAGACAAAAATAAATCAAACTGTGAAAAATGACATTTGATACATGAAAAAAATTCGTGTTTAAATATTTAAAATAAAACGCAAAACATCAATACATCCACCAAGACAGTTCATCCCCTCACTCTCTCTTTACGGGGTTAGCCTTCCAAAATGCAGTTTTCGATGGTCGTCGCCGCGGATGGACAACGAAACAACGGGAAAGGCAGGGCCCTCAAATCCAATCCCCGGCGACCGCGCGGACACGGAGAGGCGGAAGAGGTGGTGGTTCAATACGTGGTGCTTCGGAGGGACCTGATCGATTCATGGCCGTTCAGGAGCGTTGTCATCCAAGGCTGCCACGCCTCCGTCGCCGCCGTCTAGGCCGACAAAGATGACGTTCTATTGATTTTTATTACGATTTGTTGTTGACGAGGGAGAGAGAAAGTGAGGGTTTTTGGGTTTGAAACGAGAATTGATTTTGAATTTGAATGAAGGTTGAATCTCAAGAGGAGAAACAATATAATAACAATGATTTTGAGTTTGAATGAAGGTTGAATCTCATGATTCTTTGAATAAATTTTAAAGTGATTATAAAATAAATGATATAATACCATTAAGGGTATAATAGACAATATACACTTGTCACATCATGGGGCTTGATTTGGGACCTATGAAGTTGGGGCCTGGAAATCATTATTGTATTTATTTTGATCATTCTTTTTATTTTTTAAACTATATTGTTGCCATTAATAATGCTAAAAAATTATTACATTAATTTATACAATCAATCCTAGCATTTCAAATAAATATGTAAAGTTGTTAACCAACCAAAAAACACTTCAAACTAACACAAATTGGCAAGAAGAAAAAAAATTCGGTGTACACACACACACACACATATTTATATATATATTATCTTTAATAGTTAGGTTCGGTTCAGTTTAGTTGGGGTTAACCAAACAAAATCCAGTTCGATTTGGTTTTCAATTTGGTTCAAATTGTTCTTCCACCATGAGAACATCAATCACAAAATCCTTGTCCGGGCTCAGGAGTATGTTTGAAATTCCAAAGTCAGTGGGCATGGAATGGTTCAAGTTTGACTCATTCCCTATCCCTCTAGATAGTATGAACCATTCATGCATGTATGTATATCCTTCCCACATAGCCCGAGGTGCCCAAACTCTGCCTTTCCCCCCGTTAGTGAAGAAGTTTCTCTCGACCTTAGAGCTTCATCCCACACAATGTAATCCTAATTTCTTTAGGGTTTTGATGTGCTATGTAGCATTGAATAGGGAGCTCAACTTAGATTTAGGTGTTCCCAAAATAATGTATACATATGAGCTCAGAAAATCCGGTAGAGGTTATCACTTTAGGGCTAGGAATTTCAAGGAGAAACTCGTAGATGACTTGCCGGATTCAAATAAGAATTGGGCCGAGAGAAAGTTAATTATTTTGTCCGGCAACTGGGAGTTTGGTGATGCTCCCGAAGATATATGGAAGATCCCTCGGTTCATCTTAATGGGCCCTCTAGGTCGGGCAGCATTACTCAGTCCATTCACGACATAACTTGCTGTTTCAGACTTTCTAACTCTTTTTCTGTTCTGATTCAGCTCCCGCTGCAAACTCTCGTCCATCCAAGGATTTGGTGAAGTTGGAGCATATTAAAGTCACTTTTAAGAGGGACGATCGGGCCTTCTTCGAGATCTTTGGTTGGGATAATCCTAATCCAGGCAATTGTCGCCAGCTCGGCCCTCGTTTTGGTGATATTGTTGCGGCCCCCTCCTCTCCCATCGACGAGTTTGGCCCTTCAGTTGTTCAGACTAGCCATCTCCCTGAAACAGAGATTTAGAATCAATCTTTCAATTGGGTTTTGGTGACCCCATGGCGACGGAGAGTTCGTTCAGCGTCGCCCGACATGATTCGCGCCTTCGTAAAGGTCCCAAGAGCAGTCCCAAGTCCGGGGAGAAATCTGGCTCTTCTTCTTTAGGGTAAACGACCCCCACTTCTGGCGAGGAGGAAAGGTCAGCCAGACCTATGACGCTCCAGACCAATCTCAAGCCCGGGGAGAAGTCGCGCTCTAGCTCCGCGGATAGGACAGCCCTTTCTTCTGGCGAGAAGGAGAAGATGGCTAGGGTTGCAGCGCTCCAGACTGAAGTGGAGATGTGGTCAGGGAGTATTGGGATGCTCCCTGGCCCAGAGAAGAGAAGGCATTCGCCGGCAAGGCAGTCTTTGAGCACTCCTGCCAAGAGAAGCAAGCCAGCTATAGCTGGTCATCCATCCTTAGCTCCCAGTTCATTGCCACCCACCTATAATGCCCCCTCAAGCAAAGGGAAAGAGGTCGTCCCTTCGTTCAGACTCCCTCCCCCGCCATCTTCTCCCCGAGACCAAGAGGTTCAGGCATTTGTCCCTCCCCCTCGGACCAAGACCTACCCGGTCCAGGCTTCTGATTTGGTCTGAAAGATCGTGACGTGGCGGTTGGTTTGATCCAATCCGTGATCCTAGAGAAGGACAGGGCCCTGGCGGGAGATATATCTGCTTCTGAGGCGGGTTCAATCCTACAAAGCATGGCCTACCAGGTACGTTTCGTTTTGTTGTAAACCAAACTGTGGAAGACTAAGTTTGTCTATCTTTCCGATTCTTATGGTCTTCTTATTTTGGGGCAGCTCAGCGTTTATTCTAGCATGGCAGGCTAGATGTTTGATCAAGTCATCAATGATTCCATCCAGATACACCGCGCTCATGAGGAAGAGCAGGCAGCTCAAGAGAAAGCTGAGACTACTATGATGGCAGCCTAGGAATAGCACTCCCAGGTAGTTGAAAAACTTAAAAAGGACCTTTCGGAGATATCAGGAAATTTGGAGAAAGAACAGGCCGAAAGGGCTTGTGACATTTCTGAGGCTGGGCAGCAAAAGAGGGAGATGAAATGGGATTTTGAAATCAAAGTTCTTGAAAGAGTGCGGGAGCGCCTAGGTCCGATAGAAAGGAAGTCTGCGGAGGCTGTCTCAGTCAAATACGAAAGGGGTTATCGTAAGGGCTTCCAAGACTGTAGTGATGGAGCACCTGAGGTGGGCCGTGAACTAGTCATTCAAGTGCTCGGGCCTCAACTCCTTGAATCCAATGAGAAGGTTGTCCACCCCGAATCCGACATCTCCCTCTGGGCATACAGACATGCCCGGTCAGGTAACCAGTTTCCTTGGCTGTACCTTGTCCGATATAATCGATGTCGATGAGTTTCCTTCCCTTGATCGGCCAGATAACTCCACTTCCATGAAGTCGGTAGTTGCAAATGTTACAGAACGAGTCTTCCGAGAGCGCTGCGGGATCAGAGGCGCTTCCTCTTGTGACTGACGCAACCGAGGCCGTGGTTTATATGAATGAAGATCTAGTGACATTGGCAAGTGGAGTCGACAATCAAGACGATATGGAGGATGACTCCATTCTCCTAATCCTCCTGTCGATATCGGATTTCGGAAAGGAGGGTTGGGCTGGGGCTCTGGAAAGCCTTCCTCCCTCTTCCGGTACTTCGGGGGGTCTGCGTGTGTGGGGGTTTCTTCGGGGGTTCGGATCCGGTGAGCGCCTTGGCAGGCTCGGTCGGATCGTCTCTTGGAAGGGGTAGTGGGTGGATTTTTCTTTCCTTTCCTGGCTGAGGCGGCCGACGGTTCCTCAGGAGGATTCAGGGGTGGTTGTGATCACCACCTGCTTTTCTCAAAAAGCAGGAAAAGTTGAGGGTGGATTTGATCACCTTCGTGGGGAGTTTGTGGGGTCTCCGCTCTGAGAAACAAGCATGCCGTACACAGAGGTGAAGACAGGGATCATCTTCTGCTTCGAGAACTTGACTAAAGGAGAATTGAAACTAAGGTGGGCTAGGGGAAGGGTCGGCTAGTTGGATTTAGCCGCCTGGTGGGGGGCGGCTGGGTATAAGTAGCCGCCTGGGACCTGGTTCAATTTGGGCAGGACCTGGGTAGGGTTTGATTTTGGGTATTGGCAAAGGTTAAGCTAGGTTTAACCTCGGTTTTGGAGAGTGGATTTGCAGAGTGATTTGGTGTAGGAAATGGGCTTCTCTCTCTCTCTCTCTCAAGGGTTTTGAAATGGTGGTGCGGGAATGGGTATTGAGGATGTGATTTGTTGGGTGTGGATTGTTGGTTATTGTTGTGAATGTGAATTGTTTTTTATTGTTTGGTGGATGCCCCTATTTATAGTAAAAAAAAAGGGTAGGGGAATGTCCACTGGACAATAGATCAAAATGGGTAATAAGGTGCTTGATTTGACCTTCCATTAGATCTTTGTTCTCTGATATTTGTCCAGGTGCGGGGCAGCTAGTTGTAACTAGCCACCCAGTGAGGGGCAGCTACTCTCAAGTAGCCGCCTCCATCATAACCTGCCAAACGTCCCATCTCTGACAAGCGGTGGCTTGGGTCGGTTACTAAGGTTGAACTGGCTGAGATGGGGCGGCTAAAAGGGACAATCTGCCGCAATCATGCTTGCTTTATGTCCCATCCAGGAAGGCGGTTTAGGGTCGGTTTGGGAGGTCGCTAGTTACTGGTATGGGGCGGCTACTCTCAAGTAGCCGCCCCTGTCCAGGTCCTAGGTTCTCCTAAGTGTTTGGACCAGGGTTTTGGGTTTCGGTTTCTGTTTCTAATGGAGTTTTCTATCAAATGTCCAAATGTGGTCATTCTTAAGTATTACTTGAAGTATTTTTGTCTCTTTGGATGGTCAAAATTGGGGTATCTACAATTGTCCCTCATCGGACGGAGTCTTTTGTGCGAAGCAGAAAGACTTCAACCGATGATAAGAAAAGAGACCCCTATTTTGGCCAGCCCGACCTTCAAGAAGCTTAGGACACATGACCAATACCATTCAGGGATTTGATTTAGGTCATCAGAGGCTGGGTTTTGACTAGAATAGTCATCTAAAGACTGATCCAGGTGGGAGAGTGAGTAAAAGTAAGGAAGCGAGTGATCCAACCCTCGGACGGGGTTCTTAGCCATCGTGCACGGAGCAGCCCGACGTCAGTTTCCTTGTGCCTACCGTACCCGTGCTTGGGTAACTCAGCAAATCAAGGGGATATTGTAGATAGAAAGTAAAATAAAGTGTGTTTGATTTGGTGAATTGGATCATTCGAAAGACAAAGATTCTGGAAAAGAACTAGAACTGAAGAAATTTGAACTGAATGGTACTGGTAATTGTGGTAAAACTTAAAAAAGTTGTGTTTGATCAAGTAAGACTTGGAAATAAACCAATACATGGCTGTTTGTTTTTAGAAAGCTTGGAAATAAGTGTGTTTGAGAAGCTAGCAGGGGGCGGCTAGTGGTGATTAGCCGGCAGGGAGGGGCGGCTAGTTGGATTTAGCCGCCGGGCAGGGGGCGGTTACTCACGAGTAGCCGCCGGTTGACTGGGTCCCTTATAACCGAAAAAGACCCTCTCTCTCCCGTACGTTTTCAAAATGGTTCCTCTCCCTCCAATACTTCTTCTTCTCCGTTTGAAACCGAAAAACCTTGATTTCCTTGGCTTTAATTCGCCCTTAATCATCTCTTTCTTCTTGATTTCGAAACCCTAAAAATCTTTTGGGTTCTCCTTTTTCTTGTGAAATCGGGAGAGATGACGAAGGGGAAGAGGACGGCTTCGATGATGAAGTGCCTCAGGCCTTCCCGAGAGCAGAGTGGGGCTATCTCGGGGTCGGGCTTGTCGGAGAGCGATGGGTCGGAAAGGAGGGTCGCGGAGGAGACGACCCAAATGGTGGAGATGCCTTTGACTGGTGCTGGTGGAGGTGCGGGCGCATCCTCAGGCGCTGTCCCGGGGGTAGGGGGTAGTGTGATTGGTTATACACGCAAGAGGAGGTGTGCCGACCGATCGGCGGTGGCCGAAGGCACGAGTTTGGAGGCCAGAGGATCTGTCAAGGGTGTAGGTGGGGAAGTAGGGGCTAAGGGGGTTAGTGAGGAGGTGCAAGCATCATTAGATGCTATCGTGGGGCTGCTGGATAGGGTGGCCATAGAGGCCAGGGCTGAAGAGGAGGAGAGAAGGGCTATGGGTGTTTTTGAGGTGTTGGCCTCTGGTGTGGTGGGCACGGAGGAAGGTGAGGGAGTTGGGGTTGGGGCCGAAGAGGCCGTGGGTGTGGACATAGGGGCTACGGGGGCCTGGGCTGAGTTTGAGGCCGAGGAGGCCATGGCTGAGGAGGAGGGGGATGATGAGGACGAGGGAGACGACGACGGGATGGGCGATCCTGACGAGGCCGAGGCGGAAGCTTCCAGAGCCACACGAGCCATGGTATTCCCCTAATTCCCTTGTATATTATGATATATGTATATATATGTTTTGGTGGTATGCATGAAATGTGTAAGAAGTATGTATATGTGTCCTTTTAATAGGCATGCTTGTTGTGTATATGGGAGAAAAAAATGATCACGGTGGGATTTTATAAGCATGATTTATATTTTCCGAGTGTAAAATGATGTAAGCATTGGGTTTAGAAAGGATCGGTCTTACATGGGGGGTTATGGTGGGGTTTACATGTATTTCATGAGTCTAAGAAGTAATCATGGTAGGTTTATATGTGGCGTGTACTTTTAAGGGAGGGACAACCTCTTTTGTATGCTTAGGTGAGTTTATGAAAGGTGTATAAGCATGATAGATAATAAAAGAAAGTATGCAAGTAATAACCAGTGGGGTAAGAGGGTAAAATATGTGATCACATAGAAAAGCTTCGCAATAAAGGAGGGTGAATTTCCTTCTAAGGTTTTATTTTTCATGCTTTTGTTTGATTTGGTATGTGGGAATTCCTAATAAGCATGGTTTAGAATGAATTTGGTTTAGAATCCTTACCTCTTGAATACTATCCCAAGAGACTAACCCCTTTT
Source organism: Acorus gramineus (assembly GCA_030737835.1). NCBI lineage: Eukaryota > Viridiplantae > Streptophyta > Magnoliopsida > Acorales > Acoraceae > Acorus > Acorus gramineus. The sequence goes on from JAUJYN010000012.1 coordinate 4,451,169, forward strand.
TCCCTTTCTTTTGTTATCAGCGGTCGAACCGTATTCGGGCCCTCTGGAATGGGACGAAGAGGTGGTATGATGCCCTAAGGCCGGAGGAGAGGAACCTAGTGAACGAAGCGGGCTTTCGCTCCTTCTTTCCTATCGAGCCGTTCCATGCCCATCGTCCTTATCTGGAGGCATTGACAGAGAGATGGGATCCGGAGAGCTGCGCCTTCATCCTCCCTACTGGTGCAGTGATGCCGACGCTTGAGGATGTGGAGCGGATCACGGGCCTCCCAGCCTTGGGCGAGGCGGTGATAGCGGCCACTAGTCCTGACTACAAGGCGCTCTTCCGAGAGTTGATTGGCGACTGGGAGTACGTGGAGCAGGAGAAGACATTGAACCGGATCCCTCTTGGATAGCTTTCGAGGCAGTACAGCCTAGGTTCGTTCACGCACAGTGAGAAGGGTAAGGCCGCGACCAGTTTTGATAGGAGGAGGCTGATGATCGAGGCTAGGGAGGCCGCTGCATGCCCACAGAGGGCACGGAGGGAGTTGAGGGCATTCTTCCTCTATTTCTTCGGCCGGGTCCTCTTCTCGACGGCCTCTGACAAGGTCTCCTCCCACTTCTTGTTGTTGATGGGGGACTTGGCGACAATGGGCCGCTTTGCTTGGGGAGCTACGATGCTTGCCCACCTTTTCGTGGAGTTGTCAAAGAAGGTGAAAAGGGTTGGGGGCAAGAATCTCAACGGCTTCGCGGCTTTTCTGCAGGTATAGTTAGTGAAAATAGATATGATTTGATCTCTGTTTATTCTCTTCACCTGACTTTGGTTTTGGTTTTCCTTCTACAGATTTTCGGGTATGAGCATTTCACCATTGCTCGTCCAACCCAGCTGGTTTTCAACCGTGTCCTGCCTTGGGCTATGAGATGGGCACCTCCAGGGGCTTCTCGCTTGCGTCACTTCGCTCAGTTTTGGGAGGCCTTCCGTGCCTTAAAGGAAGAAGAGGTATATATCTTCTGGATTTCTAGATTGTACTTGATTTTTTTTATGACTAAGCTCTCTTCTTTATTCCTTGGTATCCTTTGTAGATGACCTAGAGGCCCTATGCTGAGGAGGAGGTCTCGGAGGCGTTATCAAGAGACATCTGGCTGATCTTCTTCAATGAGGTGGTCTTTCACGCGATCAGTCGGGTAGTCCACCAGCTTGGATATCATCAGTGGGTGCCCGTCGATTTGTCGAAGCGTCCTCTGATCCCGGTAGCTGGAATTCCTTGAGATACGAACCTCCTAAAGAATTACGTCGTGTATTTGCGGGGATGGGTCGGAAGGGGGACCTTGGTTGAGGGTAGTCTAGAGGTGGTTAGCAGCGAGGATTACATGGCCTGGTTCTGCCAGGAGTATGTCGACATCCTTGGGACCATGGAGGAGGAGATCCCGGACGCTTACGTAAGAAAAGCTCTCTCTCTTCTCCGTCTTTTCTTTCTTCTACTTCATATTAAAAGATGTGTTCTTGGTGCAGGCTGAGCTGAATGAGTTGGAGAAGAAGCTCAAGACTACCAATGAGCACCTCCAAGCACGGACCGGGCAGGTAGAGGGGTTGCGGGTGCAGAGGCAACGCCTACAGGACCAGGTTCGGGTCCTTGAGGCTCAGGTGGATGCTCTGTCGAGAGCGAGAGCCAACGGCGCTTCTTCCTCTTCCGCTCCTCCTCCGACCAGTGCTTCTGATCAAGAGATCGAGTTGATGAACGAGCTGGGCATGGTCCGTAGCGAGCTCCTGGCTACTCGGATGGAGCTTGATCAGACGAGGGAGAGGGCTGCGAGGGCCGAGGATGAGGTGGACCTATTGCGGTCTGAGAGAGCTTTGAGAGAGGAGGAGATGGACCAGTTGCGGTCCCGTATCGTGCTGAGGGAGGAGGAGTCTTCCATTCTGGGTCGTGAGTGGGACTCCTTCAGGGATAGAGTGTCGGAGTTGGAGGTGTCGGCTAGCGTGCCTGGTGGTTTGATGGGAGACTTGGTCCGCTCTCGTCAAGCAGCTGGGGATAGGGATCGGGAGGCTCTTAGGGTCTCGGAGGCGAAGGCACGGGAGATGGAAAAGAGGTTGAGGGTGGCCGACCATTGATCCAGAAGCATGGAGAGCCGCCTTCGTCAGAGGTTGGAGAGAAGAGATCGGGACATGCAGCAAGTCCACCTCTGGGAGGCCACTATGCGAGGAAAGTTGGTCGGGGGAGGATCTATGTCGGAGGCGGATCTCGACCTTCTCCCTCTTGAGCCTGAGCACTCCATCTCGGCTTCTTTGGCCACCGGGGCTTCTTTGAGCAGAGCTTCCCGCCCATCAATGACTCAGAGTCACAAGATATACGCGAGAGCTGCTTCTTCGGTGAGGGAGACTCCTGCTGCTCCAGACGCTCCAGAAGTTCAGTCTTCTCCTCAGCTACCACCTTCTCAGCCAGGCCAGGATGTTCTTCCTTCGACCCAGCCTCCCGGGGATGACGACACTCCGAGGTATAGTTTTTGTGTCTTGGTTTTGGTAGAAGAAATGTATATATGCAAGGAATTCATGCTTTCTTCTTTTCTTTTGGCTCAGGTGATTGTTTTTGCCCTTCGTCGGGCCGGATCCTCAGGTGTTATTGGACCACCTTCCCCGTCTTCCCCTTGGATCATCGATCGAGTCCTCGTCATCACCATCTTCTCTGTTTTGAAGTTTGGGACGGCTTCTTGTTCGATTCCCACAGACGGCACCAAATTGTGGGGGTAAAATCAGATCATCATCCTCCTAGGACGGATCATCTTCGATCCAGGCTTTTGTTGTGGATCTGAGACGATGTTGATGATGAATATCCTTCGTGACGTCCAGTGGCAAATCTTCAGCGCCCGTCGCCGTTGCCGTCGCCGTCCTTCTCCTTCGTCCTTCGAGTACCTGAAACTCACACCAGTGTGGTGCCGGCTAACGCCCCTCCGACGCTCAAGTCAGTCATCTTCCCAGGGAAGAAGAAGAACTTAAAATTCCTTTTCAACTAACAAGTGAGAGAGAGAGTACTCGCATACCATGAGAGGGAGATGAAGTCCCTCTTTTATACCAAACAGGGGCGTGCTGAGTTTGGCCTTGCGGAGTGACTATATCAGGATATGGAATCTCCACGCGGCCTCTGGATCTGTGGACATGTGTCGCCTAGGTATCATTACCTTATAACTACTTTTCTGACACCCTGTCCTTTTCCAGTATCAGGGAATATTCCCCTTGTTAGCCGTTACTACGCAAGGTCGGGCATATGGCTGACCTGCATTTCAATTCGGGTATTGAATCCCAGGTGGTCTATTCTTTAAGTCGAGCATTGCTCAGTGTCCGTTCTTAGCTGGTCAGACTTTGGTCAACCATTTTTCGATACATGTCTGGCTTGACCTAGTCGGGCATAGCCTCATGTCCGACTTGGCCTGGTCAGGCATAATCATTTGCCCGATCTGACGGAGAAAGTGGGCCTAATGAGGCCGAGGGGGAATTTTGGCCCATGGGCTTTATTACCCCGAATCCCTCTTTTATCATCATAGGCTAATCCTCGTTTAATTCCTATACTTATACAACCTTATCCCTTATTCGGCCTTTTGATGAATTTGGTCTCCTAGAAATAGAATAATGTGATTGGTACATATGATAAAAGCCTTTTGATCTTCATCGTTGAGAAAACTCAATTGTGTGAATTGGTAGTCGCCATTCTGTCTTTCAGAATCCATCACTTTGCTCTCGCTCTTCTTGAGTCTGTCGGAGTCTATGGTCCACTAGATGAGATCTGTCACGATCTCTCTCAATAAAAACTTTATGAGATATTTGAAATAAATTAAAAAGATAATTGGGCTTGAATTAATAAGAAGGTGTTTCATAATAAAATGTAAAAACAAGATTTTATTGAACCTATAAAAATCAGAATCACATCAGATCAAAATCTCATATGGCTCTGATACCATGTAGAAAATCTAAGATCTAAAATAAAAATAGAAGATAAGCAGGGCGGGAGCCAGGAAATAATTTTGGGGTGGGCTGAATTAAATTTTAGTAAAAACAAAATTTTGTGCTTGGTAAAAATCTAAATCGTGTTTATAATTAAAATCTTACATCTAAAGAAAATAAGGGTGTGAGGGATATTGGGAGATTTTTTTTATTTAGCAGCAAATTTTTTTCTTGTGGCAATCAAAAAAGGGAAAATGACTAAAAAAAAGAGTCTTCTAAAATTTAGAAATACTCAAATCAACCACTTTTTAAAATAATACCAAGAAAAGTCTCATTTCACAATTTTAGAACACAAAAAACTAACATACTCTTATGTAATTAGATCCTTAACAAATTCCATACCTCTTAACTTTATTAAAATATTTCACCCTCTTAATTTTGTTAATACATTTTCCGCATTCTCATGTGCAACTTTTTTTTACTCTAAATTATTTATGATTAGGTGGATTTTGTGAGATATGTGTCAATATAATTTGAGTTTTTTAAAATGAACTCTATGAAATGTTGATGCTTATTTTAAAAAATGGATTTGTACTAATAATGTCATAAAAATATGTGAATAGCAAAAAAAAAAGAGAATAAAGATTTAAAATACTAAAATATCATCTACGTCATTGGGGTACAACACAAATTTGAATTATATATTATGATTATACACAATGAAAAATGATAAACAACATCAAGTAAGATATATATATAAGAAATACACAATATGATATATAATAACAAAACCTCTAAGAAGATTGTTGTTTTATAGAAAAAATAGGTTTTTGGAATGGAATAACCTAACAAAGGTTAGAGGGATGTTAAGGATCTAATTACATAAGGATAGATTAGTCTTTTGTGCTTTCAAAATTGTGAAATAAGACTTTTTTAGATATAATTTTAAAATGCAGTTGATTTGGGTATTTCTAAATTTTAGGATATTTTTTTGGTCATTTTCCCATAAAAAAAAGTGTGTCTTTAAATGTTATATATGGTGGCAATTTTATTACATGCCACAAAAACAAAAATGACAAAAACAAATGAACTGGGGGAAAATTTAGCAGTGTCACACCTATTGCCATTCAATCAATCCATTTAAAATGCAAAAACAATAATTTATGCTTTAATTCAGCCATTATAGGAAATAAATAACTGCCCATATCCCTCACGCCCTTATTTTACTCCACCAAATTTGATTCACACATCAATCCACACGTCCCAACAACTTATTCTCCCCAAAATCAACAAAATGTATTGCATCTCCCCCAAAAATGTTACGCCCCCAAATCCACGAGTGAAGCGTAAAATCCAGTTGCATTAACTTAATTAATCGAATCTCAGAGTTCTATTTTTTTTTTTTCCAGAAAACATAAGAATACATCACCATACTTTATACATCAATTATCTAGGCTAAATCCAAAATAAAATCTCCAAATACTCGATATATATCGGGAACAACTGAATTTAAATATATCTACACTATCATATGCATGGGTCCTCTACATGTCAAAGGAATGAGGAACACCTTCTACACAAAGTCTAGTGCTCCAAAAATCATTATCTCGACCGCAGCTACACGAGATCCACCAATTTAAGACTTTAAATCTGAAAGGGGAAAACGAGGGGTGAGCTACCCCATGCTCAATGAATGGACCTATAGGTCCTAATAATACAATATATCTCAAATAATGATTTTTAATAAAATATCGTAAGAAACAATTTGCAATATAGAATAAAATGATATCTACAAATTCAATAAAATGATATTCCAATAATCAGAACTTAATAGAAATCTCATTTCAAGATGCATGGTCTCACAAAAATCCTGTCAAAATACATGATGTGTATGAATGCAACGGACTCGCATACCCGTATTCCATGGCACCTAGCCATTAGGATTTCGCTCTGGAAATCATCTCACCTAGACATGTCATCTAGACGTAGTCACCTAAATGAAGTCACCTAAACTTGGGTCCATTCTGAACCATAGTCACCTAAACTGAGCCACCTAGACTACGCCACCTAGGCGATGCAATGCATGCATGATCAACCACATATTTTACGTTTCAAATATATATGCATGCGATAGATTCAAGTTTAATATTTTCAACACAAATACATAATGAGGCATCAGCCTATATATAATATGTCATGCTCGAGTTTTATACATAAAATAGCAATTTAAATCATCATGACATGTCGATAAAATCTTTCAAAAACTACATAGGAGACTAGACCCACTCACCTTCGGTCCAACGACACGCAACCAATCCAGAATAATCTATAGCAACCTAACTAGACCTGAAATAGTATGACTTACATTACAAATTGCACAAACAGTACGGAACCCGGTGGTACCGTACTTTACATAAACCGACGGCCCTAACTAGGACGTCCATAACACAGTTACGATGGCTCCTCTGAGAGCCGTCCAGAAATGGAAAACAAAAACCCCTTTTATTTTTTTTGTTAAAAAATTAATACCTTTTATCATTTACATACATATATGAGTCGTGTAAAACAATGTAATTCAACAATGAATATTTATCAAAGATCATTCGTGTGTAAGAAATCCAATTAAAAACCCTAGTCTATAAGGATTCGCAAAACACGTATATTAAACCAATTAAATCTTATTCAACTTCTCAAAACTCAGATCTATTCATATTGTCAAAAATCAATATATAATATATAAATGATACAAAACATTTAGGAGATAGATCAAAGATCGTATAAAGAAAAATTGATTTGAAACCCTAACTTGTGGAAAAATGAAAAAATATTGATAAAACATTAAAAACACTTGGTACATATAAGGATATGAATATACTCTATAGAAATCTTTTGAAAACCGCGAGAGATAACATATCATTCTACCTAGCATGATATCCTTTTATATTTGACCCTAGACCTTCAAGGATTTATAAAACACACATAAGAAACCATTAAAACATATTCCAAAAATCCTTGAAAATCATAGATCTATTATATGTAGAAACAACTAACATGGATCTATGATAAAAACTATAAAAATCATAAGAACATGTATAGGTTCGGATCTATGCATATAAGGGTCAAAACAAGACTTTAAACGATTGTAAACATGCTTTCTATTCTTAATAAACAACCCTAGACATAATATACACATAACCCCTTTCTTCTTACATGAAAGATTTGTAAAATACTTTGAAAAGATCATGATTTCATAGCTATAACATAAGGATCCGAAAATCCTTTAAATCGTATTAAAGATCATGAAAAATCCAACAAGAAAACTTAAGAAATCACATATTTCAAATATATACATGTGAGACCTAATATTATCATCAGAACTTGTAAAACATCACAAAATCATCGACAAATCATTGATATAATACAAGACCTTAAATCATATAAAAACTTTCAAAAATCAAGAAGAAAATCCATTCTTTTTGTTGGAAAAACCCAAACACGAGAACATATACGCAAGACTTCTAAAGGGGATCATTATCATTCGAAAATACTTCACAATAGAGGATAATACTCACAAAAACCCCTTGTTCGAACTCCCTTACCGAGCTCCTCAACAATGGTATCAAAACAAGAGATAAAGAAAGAGAGGCTTTAGGGTTTCAATGCAAAGGAGAGAGAAAAAGAGAGGTTAATAAACCTCATGCACGTGGGGACAAAAATACGACACCATCAAATCAAATAAATCACATTAAAACCTTCTAAAAACTGAAATATTCAAGTTTGAAACTGTTTCCAGATCGACGGCTCCTATTGGACCCATCAGAAAAATCGACGGCTCACCCCGGAGCCGTCACCATTCTTCTGCCCGACCTCCCAGCACAATTTGACCTATAACTTGATCGATACTCATCTGATTCACGATCCGTAAAAAGCTTTAGAAAGCTAACAGAATAAGGATTCTAACAATACCTTAACTTATAAAATTGGAGATATATAATTCCCCCAAAACCCTATGGGAATATGATCCAATGTACAAAAATCAAGCCACAAAACATGAAACGACTAGAAAAACCATAGTCGTTACAAAAAATCTCATTCGATGAACAAAAAAAGAAAAAATTCTCTTTTTGTTATAAATTAATTTAATTAAGAGATATTTAGAGATTTTTTTGAGACATATGGGCCGGGCTATAGCCTGGCCTAGCCTACCTATAAGTCCGCCCTTGAAGATAAGTACATATAAGAAAGAAGGAATATTCTAAATAATAGAAAGAGATTACATGGATCCTATTTATAGATAGGATGACTTAAGTTTCAATAGAGTCAAATCTCAACATAATTTGTTAACCAAATCATTCAGTTGAGATGTGATTTTATCCAGTTGCAACCTAGTAACTCATTATTCCTAATAGAATAATGTGATTGGTATATATGATAAAAGCCTCTTGATCTTCATCATTGAGAAAACTCAATTGTGTGAATTGGTAGTCGCCATCCTATCTTTCGGAATCCATCACTTTGCTCCCACCCTTTTTGAGTCTATCAGAGTCTAAGTCCAACTAGATCAGATCTGTCACGATCTATCTCAATAAACATTTTATGAAATATTTGGAATAAACTAAAAAGATAATTGGGCTTGAATGAATAAGGTGTTTCATAAAAAAATATAAAAAATAAAAATAGAAATCAAGATCACATCAGATCAAAATATTATATGGCTCTGATACCATGTAGAAAATCTAAGATCTAAAATAAAAATAAAAGATAATTCAGAGAAGAAAGAAGAAAGAGAAACACAAATGTACAAGAGACTACATCATGAATATTCTAGATAATAGAAAAAGATTACATGTATCCTATTTATGGATAAGATGACTTAAGTTTAGATAGAGTTAAATCTCAATTTATTAAATCATTTAGTTGAGATTTGATCTTATCCAATACAACTCAATCAAACTCTATACAACTCAGTCAATCGACTATTGAAAAACATTGAACTCCATGTTTGCACAAAAGAGTTTTGTTGTGCTCACAAATTAAAATTTAAATATTTTATAAATAATATAATTCAATTCATTGCAACAAATATGTACTTCATGTTTTATAAAAATGCATATCTAATTCAATGAAATATATGATTTTGTATATGTTAATGACGGTAACAAAAATAATTAGCGTAACACTTTACTGACACAATGGACGGAGTGAAACATGCATTTAATTTTGGGAAAATTCCATATAACCCCCCACAAACTGTTCAAAATCCATATAATTCTCTAACTTTTCCTGAAGTCCTTATAGCCCCCTGAAAACACCAATTTAAACCCAAATAGCCTCATGCGTTAAGTTTCTGTTAATAGATGAGGAATATTATATTTGATCATCCCAGACTGAAAATATAATATACCAAAAAATTCTTACAATGTGTTAAAAATTTTAAAAATCTTTTATAATTTATTATTTTACCCCTCTGGATATGATTTTATAATCTATTTAGAGGTGTAAAAATGTTATTTACAGAGGATTTTCACATTTTTAACACATTGTAGAGGATTTTTGGTATATTATATTTTCAATTAAGATTAATCAAATAAAATATTCACATAATATTCATCATTTGTCAACAGAAGTTTAACTCAGATGGCTATTTAGATATACAGAAGTGTTTTTATGGAGTTATATGGATTTTAGAAAAAGTTAGGGGGTTCTATGGATTTCGAGCAATTTATAGGGAGTTATTTGGATTTTTCCCTTTAATTTTAGATATACTAAATCAATATCCATTTATGTATTATTTATACATTTATTCAAGACACCGGTGCAATGATAAAAAAAAAAAAAAAAAAAACAAATGCTAGTAAAATGTGTGAATATTTTTAGTTTGTTAATATTTCATTTTGAGTTAAGACTCTATCATAGACGTTACCCTATGTCCCTATCCAGAATATGAGAGTGAGTTTAATATTTAAATGTTTCATGTCTTCCAATGTATGGACAAAAAAATGTTTAAGTAAACATGTTTAACCCTTTTCATCTGTTATTAATTTATTTACATTTTTTGGACACTAGTTAAAACTCTTGTTATTATTTTTCAGAAAAGGAAAAAATCCATATAAACCCCCACAAACATACGGAAATATAGATAACCCCTGCCTTTTCCCAAAATTCAAATAACCCTCCCATAAACACAATTAAAATCCAAAACAGCATTTCTGTCGGTTGTATTAACTATGGGTCACCTAAATTTAACTCAATGTGTATATTTAAATTTATACCCCCTACTAAACATGCCTAAATCTAACATCCCTTCATCCTCTTCATCCCTCAAACAAACCTAAGTCTCTCGACGCCTTTCCCTCTTCATCCCCGACAACTATCACCATTAATTGAAAATCTACATTTACATGTATACACAATTACATGTATGCTTTCATTAAGAGTTGACCTCCCACTTATGGGTGCTCTAACCATCTGAGCTATGAAGGCTTGTTTTAAAATTTTATATTTTGTGTTATAGACGTACCGATCGTATATATAACTATGAATAGGTTATGTATCAATGCCGAAAGAATAATGCTTCCCATATTTCAACACGTTTTATTGTACAAAACCATATTTAAAATGTATATGCATCTAAGGCGAAAAAATATTCTAAAAATAGTCATTCACTCGTATAAACCATCTATTGAAGATATGTAATCAGAAGGTATATGCAATTAATATGATGGTGGATTATATATCATTGCAAGTGATTAGATGAGGTCATGCGGTAGGTGCTAACCACGTATATACATCCCTTATCGAGGTATATACATGATAAAAGAAAACATATAGCCCAGTGAGGTATATATGCTTCAATGAGTTGATATGCTTTCTTTATCGACGCATATACCTCGATAAGGGATGTATATATGCGGTTCGCACCTGCCGCATGACATTACCTAATCATGTCTCTATATATCATATCATTCACTCATATATATATATATATATATATATATATATATATATATAGGAGAGCATTGATACACTCAATTTGTTTTGTAGCCTCTTCTATAGCCTCATAAAATATGATAGCGCTATCGTAGTGTATATGATGCATCATAGTATATGAAAAATAAGGGTTAATTGTCCAAATACCCCTGCAGCCAACCTCCAATTATTCATGTGCCCCCTCCTTTTGAAAAAAATTTCTATACCCCTACAGCAAACACCTAATTTCTTTTATACCCTCATCCCTTTAATTCCCCCACCCCCACAGAATCGCAGTTTTCCCCCTGTAAGTGCGTATATGTTTTCTGTAACTTTCAAAACACAAAATGTAATTTCTGTAAATATTATCTGTAAGTGCATTATTATGCATGTTATGTAAAATTGCTAACTTGCAAAACACTAGAGAAACATATGTTAATGCATAACATCTTTAAAATATTTTATCACGATAAATACATCAAAACATTTGAATTCATCGAATGTTTGCATTCTCATGTTCCTACCCTAATGAACTGAGATGTTATACTTTCTCTGATCATTTTCATGTCATTTTGGTTGAAATCGAATCCATTGTTACACTTTCAAGTTAGCAAATGTACATCATTAGGAAGAAAACACAGTTCAAACTATATTTGAGATGTAACAATTAGTCAAACACTCAAATAAATCACTAGTGTTTTGCAAGTTACCAGTTTTACATGATATAATAATGTATTTACAGATAATATCTACAGAAATTACATTTTGTGTTCTCCAAGTTTCAGAAAACATACATGCACTTACAGAGAGGAAACTGCGATTTTTTGGAGCTGGGGGAATTAAAGGGATGAGGGTAGAAAAAAAAATTAGTCGTTTGCTGTAGGAGTACTGAAAAAAAAAATTTAAAAGATGAGGGCACAGGAATAATTGGAGGTTTGCTGCAGGGGTATTTCACCCAAAACAAAATTATTTTTCAAAAAAAAATTTACTATTTTAACTCGGTATATACTTCTAATAATATGCACTTCAATAAAAAGTGGTAAAATTTTTAAAAAAAAATTGAATAATTACACATATGTATATGCTTTCATTGAGAGTTCAACTCAAGACCTCCCGCTTACTAAACAGGTGCTCTAACCAACTGAGCTATGAAAGCCCATTTTCAAGATCTTATATTTGTGTTGGTCATGTGATGATAGTAAATAAGACTATCAATAGATTATGTATCAATGTCGAAACATTCCTACATTTCAGCACATTTTAACGTACAAAATTATTTTAAAATGTATATACATCTAAGGTAAAAAAATATTCTAAAAATAGTCATTAACTCATATACACCTTCTAAATACATAAGTATATGAAGATAAAAAAAATTATTATAATTTAGTATATACTTCATTTTATATAACATTTGAATGAGAAAGTGTAAAAAAAAAAATTTAAAAAAGGCAATATGAACAATTACGTGTATGCTTTCATTGAGAGTTGAATTCAAGACCTCCCCGCTTACTAAACAGGTGCTCTAATCAACTGAGCTAAGAAAGCTCGTTTTCAAGATTTTATATTTGTGTTAGTGATGTGACGATCCTAAATGTGGCTATGAATAGATTATGTATCAATGCCGAAACATTCCCACATTTCAGCACATTTTATCATACAAAACCATTTTAAAATGTATATACATCTAAGGTGAAAAAATATTCTACAAATAGTCATTAACTCATATACACCTTCTAAATGCATATTCCGACATTTCAGCACATTTTATCGTACAAAACCATTTTAAAATGTATATACATCTAAGGTGAAAAAATATTCTACAAATAGTCATCAACTCATTTACACCTTCTAAATGCATATTCCAACATTTCAGCACATTTTATCGTACAAACCATTTTAAAATGTATATACATCTAAGGTGAAAAAATATTCTAAAAATAGTCATTAACTCATATACACCTTCTAAATGCAGAAGTATATGAAGATAAAAAAAAATTATTATAATTTAGTATATACTTCATTTTATATAACATTTGAATGAGAAAGTGTAAAAAAAAAAAATTAAAAAGGCAACATGAACAATTACATGTATGCTTTCATTGAGAGTTAAACTCAAGACCTCCTGCTTACTAAACGGGTGCTCTAATCAACTGAGCTATGAAAGCCCGTTTTAAAGATTTTATATTTGTGTTTGTGATGTCACGATCGTAAATGTGGCTATGAATAGATTATGTATCAATGTCGAAACATTCCCACATTTCAACACATTTTATCGTACAAAACCATTTTAAATTGTATATACATATAAGGTGAAAAAATATTCTAAAAATAGTCATTAACTCATATACACCTTCTAAATACAGAAATATATGAAGATAAAAAAAATTATTATAATTTAGTATATACTTCATTTTATATAACATTTGAATGAGAAAGTGTAAAAAAAAAAAATTTAAAAAGGCAACATGAACAATTATGTGTACACTTTCATTGAGAGTTGAAATCCAAACCTTCCGCTTACTAAACGGGTG